>JAQYXR010001836.1:0-23219 GCA_030545055.2 Neoaliturus tenellus | reverse complement strand
TCACTTCACCCTAACGCCAACACTATCGCCATCTCCACCCCAACCTATATGGCATAACATATAACTACAGCATCTCATATATACCCTCTAACCCCCACCGGAAGCTATATGGCATAGCAGCTGGCGCCAGCTGCCCGAGTCAACTGCTCGCGAGCAGCTGCTCGGGCAGATGGCACGACTTCCGGTCTAGGTGTAACCAAAACACACTACTCAAGCTGGGGGAAAGTGGCATCCTACTAACATATATTGCGTATTAACATATTTTTATCAATAGAAAATCCGACAACTCCTGCTCGGAAGTGTTCGTCAAGTCAGGAATGTGATGATCAGCTGAGGTGTATAAACTTCTCTTGTCAAGACCCTTGCACCACCATAAAGTGTGGCCAAACTTCGCATGTTACGTTGAAAACCACATACCTATGTGTAAAGGTAAAAAGTTATTTTTACTCAACAAAAAATATGTCGTTACCATTTTGATTGTTTCTTATGTTCAAAATATAAAAAGAAATAACAAAATACAATTTTTGCAACAAACAGTGTTTTCTGTTTAATACGGGTATTTTAAAATTAAATTAAAATGTTTTTTATCAACCCATCCCTTAAGCAAATATTAACGATTTAATGAAAAATTAAAATATATTACATTTCAACATACATAATATTTGTAACAAACATTTTATGTTTAAAATATTTCCTTATTATTATTTAGTTTAATGTTTTGCATTGCATTGCATTGAAATTCCTATAATTCATGATTTTTAAAGCATTGATAACAAATAATAGATGTGTAACTTACACGCTTTTCTGTTGTTTTATGCAAGTCTGCGTGTACAATCAGTGATATTATATTAAATTTATTATATTATATTATATTTGGTTCTTTTTCAGATTTTTTATATCAATATTTTAGAATTGTATTCATAAAAACACAACAATTAAATGTTTCAATATTGATTCAGTAAAAATAAACCACTTAGAATAAATTCAATCAGTATACTGTATTATGAATATATTTTAATTATTAAAATACTTAGACGAGTCCATGTACACGTTTAATGTCTTGCTTTATATTCAACTATGATAATTTACAAACAGATAATTTCCTTATTGAACTAAGTATTCATTTACAATTTATACAGAAAATACAAGTCCATCGAAGCGGTGTTCGTCGAGTGAGGATTGTGAGGACAACAAGGCGTGCCTACATCATTCCTGCCAAGACCCTTGCTCCGTGACGCGGTGCGGCGCCAACTTAGATTGTCGCGTGAAACACCACACACCAATCTGCTTTGGTAAATCAATTCTTACTTATTTTCATTATAAAAAGCTAGTTCATTTATTTGCGATATATAATAGTATACTGTATCACTAACATATGGTTATAAGTTTACAAATCAACAAACCGTAAGGTGCCTCTTTTATGGGGATTCAAAATGGACGAAAACGACGAGCCCTTCAAACATTTTATAAAAAAAGTATATTTATAATTTAAAATATTTTCTCAACATTAGTCCTTTGCAATTTTGAAAAATCTTTATTTGGATTATTTAATTCTTTAGGTGTCCATAAAACTCATTGTTTGTTTCCATATTGTAAATTGTAAAAAATACAAATATTAAAATAATGTAATCGTTTTACATGGTTTCTATCGAATAAACCAAGAATGATATAGATGCTTCTCAGTGATTAAATAAAGTTTCCCGTTATATTTGACTAAAAAAATAGTCAATAATATTTTTAAGTATTACAAAATTAAAATTGAAATGTTAATTAAATATTATTAAACTAAGAACACTGCATTATGATAACGTAAAAATAGTGCATTTTACCACTATTGTTGAAGGTGATGCTTTTCATACTATGTGAAGTTTTACAATCCAGGCAGAGGCTGATTTCCTTGTTATAAGTAATATTTGTCATTGTTATGCTCAATTGCATACAAAACAAGGATTTTACAAATCGGTAGTGTACTTTTTGCAACGGACGATGATTTTTTTCTTCTGCGGAATAAACTTCAGTTGCCTGCATTGGAAACATCTGCTTTCATGACAGTGTGGCGAAAAATAGTTGTAATAACTTGAACTTTTATTAATTTTAGTTCCATTACTTCAAGTTAGGTTCAAAGTTTAATTTATCAAAGTAAACTACATTTTTATCTTAGAGATTCCTGAGACTCCAATTCAGTGTTTTTCGAGTCTTGATTGTGAAGATCATAAGGTGTGTGTGAATCACTCTTGCCAAGAGGCTTGCTCAGTAACGAGATGTGGAGCAAACTTCGAATGTCAAGTGAATGAAAACATAGTGGTATGTAAAGGTAACTAACTTTCAAATCATTTTATCAATAATAAACCATTTTGATAGTTAAAATGCTTTGTGAAATTGTAGGACCAGTTCTAAAACTATAAAGTAACAAGAATTTTTAATGTTTCAATAATGTTTTCATCAGTCCAATTTAGGTGTTTACAATTTACTTGTATTTTTAATTTTATAATTCAGAAAATTCCAAAAAGTATTAATTATAAAGCAGAACCTTTTACTGAGAAAGTATTTTTCCGATTTTATCCTAATAGGGAGACTATGAAAATCTCATGTTTAATTTATTTGGAACTAAGTATAATACGCATCTTTACCCGTTGTGTTGTAGCTGATATTTCTTTACGGCCCAAGTGGCCGCAAAAACTACATTCAGCATTAAGATTTTAATAAATTATGAATTCATAACCAAATTTATCCGAAATTTGCTGAGTCATGAGGTTTGTTGGGATTGTTAAATTTATAAATAGTTATATTTTATTATTTATATTAGAGATTATTTTTGTTGATTTGATTTATCCTAACTAGGTATATGTTATTATTTTGTACATCCAATGTACGAATAAAAATAAAAAAGATATTGTAGCATAACTTTGTTCTTCCTACTCACATAAGACACCATCTGAGAACGATTCAAATTCATTAGCCAATCAATTCTAATTAATGTAGGTTGAAAAACAAAATTTTATTCCCCACCACGGGGCAGATTCCTTCCATACCGTATTGCATTCCCCTAGTTTTCTTCGTAGTTAGCTGATATTTATACTTCGCCCTTTAGGTCCAGAGTTGATAATAGCGCTGATGATTGTGTTCCTTCTCTACCTGCCAATGCACTTATTGTTACATCTTCAACACTAAAATTGGAATGCTTGTTTACGAATAAGTAAAAATTTCAAAAAATGTCATGATATTTCAGCTGTAATAATGTGTTGTGGTTCTGATTGGTTGGATTCTTTGCAGTTGGTGGAACGTAAAAAATGGGGGATTAAAATTTGCCATTCGATCGAACATTAATTTTGAACCGACTATAGTTTTAGGTGGTTTCATTAAAGTGACTTCCTCACTGAGCCTCCCGTCAACAACCATCCAAAACAGAGAGCTTGGGTGAACCAGGGAAGGGACCATTTAATACAGAGAGTACTGTTAGTGTAGTAAATTTAGTGGGGGAAGACGAAGTGTTTGAACAGAGAATTTCTTTTGGGTTTTGTTGTATGACATTCCCAGACCTTCCTCCGAAAAGCTCCCTAAAGGAGGCACGCGAGGAGTTACAGTAAACTATGATTAATATCAAAGTATGTCCATTAAGAGATTTCATTAAATTTTTATATCAACCTTAATGTCGAAAGTTAATATTAACTTAATAGTTGATATAAAACTTTCAAAACAATTTAAATACATCCCTGGAGGTTTCTATATATCCATTGAAGGCTCTAAATAATGTAGTACAATTCCGTAAAAACCATCTCAGTATGGCGGTCAGGAGGAAAACGGCAGACGTGAACGGGCCTCAGAAGGTCAAGTATTCAGAATATTATTGCATTAGAAAGCGTTAATTTAAAATTTGGTTTTAAATCCTATACTCTTATACGAGCAATGTTTGCTTGTTTGCTTGTTTGCTTGTTTGCTTGCTTGCACAATTATCTCAAAAACGGCTCCGACGATTTCCTTCAAATTTTGGAATAAACTTAGTTTTACCTTAAAAATACGATTGAGATCGGTCTCGCCCCCAGGGAAAATCTAATTTTGCTAAAAATTAAAGTTTAAAATTACAAAATTTTAACATTGGGCTTATGGGTTGCCATGTTGGCAACGAATTAACAACATATAAACAAGAAGTACATTCAGAACTTCAAAAAGAAATGTAACAGCTGTTTATGTACTGCATATTAAATGTCAATAAAGTTTATTCTGATATTTAAATTTACTAATATTTCACCGAGCAACGCTCGGTCCTCCTGGTACTTAAAGTTTAAGAGACTACCATTTTTGGCTCACTCAACCTTTTCATACGGTGTTTGTGACATTGAATTTTACTTGACAAAAAATTTAATTTGATATTCGGGCTCATGAATATCAAATCAAATTAATTTTCCGACTTAAGATTTACTTCTGACTTCTCGTGGGCCATCCCATCATTTAGGCGTGTTTCCACAGGGTATTTCAGGGGAGTTAACTGAGGAAGGTCGGGGAATGGTATAGAACACATTTCAGCAAAGATTGGCTGTACAGGAGATTTTCATTTTCAAGCCAGATTTAGGATTTTTTTCTACTATATTTTGGCTTCATTTTACTTTACTACCTCCATTACACGGGTTTATGATTTTCAAGCTGTCACTCTCCATTATTATCTTTTAGCCAAAGTAGATAGCCCTTTATTTTTGTCTTTTTCTTCACTCTTTGCCTATTTTATATTTTCTTCTCAATTTCCTGAATAGCCCATAAGATGGAAATATGCAAGACCCAATCACCCGTTAGGTTATGAGATTGAGGCTTTAGTGACTTCTAACTTGACATAGGCCAGGCTGTGGGTTTGCTCACTTTCCAGGTCGTTGTACCGCTAATATCTAAAGTTTTGTAATAAGTTTTGTCCTAAGGCTTTATATCAACTCATAATACTGTTGTTTAAAATGTCTATTTTAGAAATAATCAAGAAGCAATGTAAGGCAGATGAAGACTGCAGTGATGCCCTGACATGCCTGAATAATTATTGCCAAGATCCTTGTGGTAAAAAGCAATGTGGCGAGAATTCCGAATGTCAGGCTGCTCAGCACCAGGCAGCGTGCAAAGGTAGTAAATAAATGAGTGAATTGATAGTTAAATATGTGATGACTAGTTCAATATAGTAAATATGCTTTGTATGCCATGTATTGATTATATGTTTATTTTTGTTTCAATTGTTTTCTTAGTAATGTTTCATAAGTTAGGAAAATGTACATGTAATATGGCGATATTTTATTATAATAAATGTGCTAGGTTACATAATATTCATAAAAATTCTATATCTTGTAAAACTTCTTTTTTGATTTATTTTACCTACTTAATCTTTTATATATTAATAGGCAAGCATGTTTCATTTCCTCCTTTTTTCTCAGCTTGTGAGCAACGTAGGAAACATCAGCGCATACCATTAGAAAGGCAGTGTCCTAAAGATGAGCAGAATCCCATTATAATTCATATCGTCCCTCAGAGCTCCGCATACGGACTTTCTAAGTTTCAATGTTAATCTTATGCAATAAGTTTAACTGATTGAATCTTTAGACAGCTGTTGTACTGTAAGAACAAATGCCATCAAATCATTAAGAACAGACGATTCAGTTAAAAAACAATTTTTAACTAATTTGGTACAGATCAACAAACATTTTGGTCGAATTTCGACCAGGAGGCGATCTCTAGTTATTATTATTACATCACAAGATAAAATAATCTTCTTTCCTTTGCGAGATATTTTATTTTGAGAAATATTCTGCAACCTCCACGTTTTTTACTCATTAGCCAAATTTATATTTGCATTACGTTGAATTATAAATTTACGGAAAGATTTAATAAAAAATATGGTTCATATTGAAGTTCTCGCTGATTTGAAATTCATTGTAGAGAACCCTTAAATAAACTGATACCAAAATAAGGAAAAGTTTCAATTATAAAGTAATCTGTGAACATTACAAATGCTTTTTAATTTTTTCTTTTAGAAATTCCGAGAAAACCATGTCTGACAAGTCAGGATTGTATGGATCAGCAGGCATGTATAGCTCGAACTTGCCAAGACCCTTGCAGTCACAAGCAATGTGGCCCAACCAAGGAATGTCGAACTATGAACCATGCAGCGATGTGCGAAGGTAAAAAACTCTATATTACGATATTATTAATATTTCAACTAATATATTTTTACATCACTTGTATGAAAGTGAAGTAAGTTTTATTCAAGTATTCTTTCATTTAATTTTAAATAATGTGTTGAGGTTATCTAAATGGTCAAAGAATTTTTAAATGTAAAAAAATGCCTGCATTTTTTCATTTCATTGTTAAAATATCATACTGCTTGATGAAAAATTAAACAAGATGTATTGATGAGAAATATTTAATGAATTTAATCTAATTTTCAATATTACACCTTGAATATTTTTTACTTTACATAGATATTCCAACGGAAGAATGTTCATCGAGTCAGGATTGTGAAGATAACCAAGCATGTATAGGAGTTTTGAAGACGTTTTGCCGGGACCCTTGCAGTGTAACACGATGCCCTGCAAACTTTGAGTGTCAAGTGCAACACCACACAGCGATGTGCAAAGGTACAATATCCAAGATTTGGTTATACATATTTACTTGACTGTTAAGAAGCGATCAGACGGTCAAATAATGACACTTATAAAAGAAATTAAAATATCTACAGAATCTATTCGTCACAATTTTATTCCAAGTAGGCCTACTTCAAATTCTGCAATATTCCATCAAACCGATCAATGAATTCATTAAGAAAGCCAATCATAAATACAATCTCTTTCTTTTGTAAATTATTAAGAAAATTTGATTTTAAAATTAAATTATTTGAATATGAAATAGTATTTTACTATGACAGCCCTGTTGAACTAAAAACATACCATTTTGACATAAAAACACTAATTAATATAAGGGGTTTCATAATCTAAATAAATTCTTGCACGCTAGCATTTTGTGTCCAGAAACTTATGGAAATAATACCATAACTTTATAAATTAGTACAGTAAATATCTGAATGTTTATATAGCAGACTTTGTAATTAAAAAAAAGAAGAAAAATGCATCTCCTAATTTTCAAAATAAAAAATAAAACTTGGGTTGTTTAATTCCTTTTTATGGTCTTCAGTATTTTAAATTCACATCAAGCTATAATGGTTCAAGGTTATCAAAAGTAAATCCTATAGCCCAAGTCTTTAAGATTAACTGAAAATATCTCTCACTTTAATTGCACTTAAATAAAGAGATTAAATTAATGGGATCGTGTGAATCACCGAACGATGAATTTCTACCCGCGGGACCCCAAATACTGAGGGCCTCTAGCGGTAGCCATTGAAACTGCTTGGCCCGCAGGCTATAAATGTAGTATATGATGAACCTCTAGGCCAAAATTCCGTTGCAAAGTCCCTTCCCTCACCATAATCAAACTGCGTCTTGAATCTCAAACGTGCTCGAGTGTCGAGTGCAGCCGCGTTCTTTGGCCACAGTGTTTTACACCGGTTACTGGATATTGTTTATTGACCTCTGAATGGTTGTGCAACATTGCGAACCATATTCAGTTAGTTCCCTCACCGGCCACTTGACTGGGAAGGAAAAAATCGCTCTTACCCTTTAACCGCCTTAATAACATATGTTTTCCCAGTTGAACGTTCTAACTTACACAATCTAATTCTAACTCTTTCTTGTTAACAAGATAACTTTTGATAATTTACATTTATAAAGAATAGAATATCAAATTGGTCTCAAATTAATCCCAGAGGTTGATAATTAATACGTCGATAATTTGTAAATTTATTTGGGATGATAACGCAATCCGTTAAATATTTTTGGTGAAATTCACTGAAAACTGAGTGTGATGATTTTTATGAATCATATTAAGTGTAACTTAACATATTTTGTGATTCATTATCAGAATCATTAATTAATAGCATAATGAACATATGTACTTTATTTAAGTTTTGAATATTCAAAAATTTATTAACTTTTCAGAGGGTCAAATCGGCAACCATAGGCTTAAACGGTAAACATGATAACCACTCAACTACCCACCTGTATTATGGGATTATAAAGTACGGTCCATTCATCTCAATATCATGCCAAAGCCGAAGATTTTTGTTTCATTATAACTAATTTATCATTAACATGCATGAATAAACTTAGTAAATGCTTTATGAAAAAACCCTTAAGAATAAATTTGTATATGTTCTTTTAGAAAATACAGCGAATGAATGTACGACAAACCAGGATTGTGACGATCGTCTGGCATGTAAACATCGGACTTGCCAAGACCCTTGCAGTAACAAAAAATGTGGCGCCAACATAAAATGTTATGTGACTAACCACACAGCGACGTGCGAAGGTAAATAAACATATATAATATCATATAGTACAAATGGCTATCCATTCATTATTTTGAATTATAATAATTTCATTCTAATTCATCTTTGTATACCCATATATTTTCATGAATTGATAAGCTATTATATATCTAAATAAGTTTTGATAATGTAATAAATAATAGATGCTCAATAGTTTAATGTTTTGAAGTAGGCCAAAGGTAGGTTTATCTTTGTTATAAGGTTGTTTTACGATAGAAGAGTTAAAGGAAAGTCAATGAAGTTTAGTTTAAAAGTAATAGGGGAAACGTTATAAAAGTGTAGCAAGAGAGAATAATTTCATTTCTCTACGAAATTTGGAGGAGTTAACATCGCCATGATATACCAATGCAAATTATGTTTAGAAACTTTTCATGATGAAATTTTGTTGGACGTACACAAAGAATTAATTCACATTATAACAGAAAATATGACTAAATACAAAAAAGAATATAAATATAACTCGCCTACGGCTCGATGGGGGCTCCGCCCCCATGCCCCCATTTTGGGTTGCCCCGAATTCGTTAATTGTTCTAAGTCTTTAGAACTGAACAAGCTAATTGCGGCCTCCACCCCTAACTCTATCCTTGTCTTCGCTGACTTAGTTTAATAGTTCAGGAAGTCTAAAGCATTTAAGATATTCTCTTGATATTTAAAGCTTAAATTGATACTTTTCTTTTATATTGAGTTCTGTCTTCAAGATGTATCCTTTCCAAATCTATAATATTTTAGTTTTTGTAGTAAAGTTTTGTGATCAACTGTATCAAATGGTTTTGGCACATCAAACGATCGAAAGCAAACCAGTTTTCTTTATTAAATTGTATTTATTATATCTTTAATATAATTATTAACTGCAATATTTGCATTCAATTCTCTAATAAATCCAAATTGATTTTTATTAAATAGTTTATTCTCTTCAAAAAAATAAAAAATTTAACTATAAATGATTTTTCCAGACACTATGGATATTGGTCTAAAATTACAATATTGAATCTTCCCACCTTTGTGTATTGGTATAACTTTCACTTGTTTGCATATGTTTGGGAATCTTTTTTCATGCAGGCTGTTGTTAAATAAAATTGTCATAACTTCACAGATTTCCTTTTAGATTAATTTCAAAATTTTAGGACTAAGGCCTAAAATATCTGGACAGTTGCTAGATTTTAAATTCTGTATTATACTGAAAACTTCCTCAACAGTAACATGTTTAGTCTCAAATTTACCATCTTAATTTTTCTTGCATGTTTAAAAAAAGTGATCAAAATAAATGAAAGTATTTTGTATAATTTTTTATTATATTATTCACGCTGCTTAAAAACGTTTTATTGAAACTTTCTGCATCTAAATATTTATTAGATAGGCCTAAATTGTTGAATTTTCTTACACCATCTGATGTAATATTTATAATAACACTCCACATAAATTTTTATCTATTGTTTTCATTCATTTCAATGTTGTTATGTTCTACTGTTATGTTCTATTCTTGCTGTTTTGACATTTCTTTTATACATTTTTAATAATTTGTTATATTTATTTTTAATGCATTGAGAACCAGTATTTTTAAATTCCTTGTATATTTTCAAACATTCTCCTTTTAATTTCCTTAAATTATTTTTATACCATTTATTTATTTGTTTTTTAGTTGAGTTTTTATTTGCTTAAAAGGAAAAGCTAAATTTAATGTCTCAATGATTTTATCATATAAAATTTCAAATCAAAATCTTCGTTATTATATATCTTATTATATATTACATAATTGTATATCTAACCAATTTGATTTATATATCATCTCCTTAAATACCATTGTATTATAGTTAGAGATGTCTCTAACATATTTAATTTCTAAAGAGTCTTTATTTAATGAATTTTTATTTTCTATTTTAATATCAAACTTTCATATTGTAACATTACGGTCAGAATTGAATGTCTTCAATCAATTTCCTTGGAATTTATCTGGATATAGACTTGTGAATCTATAATATATACAGCCGCATGTGTAACTGACTGACTGACTGACTCACTCACTGATGATCTTAAAGTCCTGAAGCGACCGTTTAAGATAGAGACTTGAAATTTGGCATGAACATTCTTTGAGATGTTTCAATTTAGGAAAAATCATAAAACTACAACTTTTTTACTTTTAAACTATAAAAAAAGGTAAAAAATGTAGATATGTCGGTAACGTAGTTCAGCCGTGTGAGCGTATATCACCGTTTGGGTAACGTAGATCACTTTGCAGGTTTAGTTCTCGCTCGTGTTTAAATGATTTCTTTCAACTACACCCGTGTTTGATTCAAACGTCCGTAGTTGTTAAACGTCCGTCACATGAACGTTTTGTGTAGACGACAGTGTTTCGATGCATTGAGAGCCGGTTATTTCACCAGGGTAATACTCGCTTAGATTTATACAGTATTAAAATGCCCAAAAACTACAAATTTTTAACTTACAAATCATAAAAAAATTCTATAAAGGCGAGGTGTTGGTTAGGAAGATGTCGCTTGGAGCGCTATTATAGTCGCTTAGTTCTCGCTTGTATTTAAATGATGTCTTTTAACTACACCTCTTCCCGATAATTAAACTTTTAATTGAGCGCATATTTGTTTGCGTATGGTTTTCCATTCGATTGCTGTGTTATTGTTGAAAATGAAGTTTTCTTAATCGAAAGCGTATCTTTACATTCAGGTGAAGTCCCCTTTGATTTCTATATTAATTGCTAAAAATATTTTAGGTCTTATTACGTTTTCTAGACTTTAGTTTTCTCATGCTGGAAATTTTCTTGAAGGTTTTCGCTCAAAAAATTACCTAATACAGTAATTATAACTTAATTTTCTACTATTTGTATGCTGTCTCTCTATATGATTGAATATAGCGCTTCAGTTGATAGTTCTGGTGCAGTTTTACTTTGAAGAGTTGAACGTGTCCCAACACGTTTGACATCCAGTCTTTTACCTATTTGCTGCTGTCCACTCAGGCTTAGATTTTAGTTTAGGAAACGATTGAACATATTAAGTTATAGAACCATTGAAATTTCCATTCTTACCTTTGCTAACGTTTACCTACTTCCTACGTTTTTTTTAAGACCATCTACATATCTGATGACCCATCATGCAGAGTAATATTATAATAACCAATTGAATTAAACTCATTAGTAATTTTTCTCGCTGCCACTTTGTCCGTCAAACTTCCTCAATGCAGTGCTCTCACCTAAAGTCTCGATTAACCCTATTATTGTTGTAATTGAAAACTATTCTATGCTTATCAATTATCGTAACTCTTTCAGTATATTTTAATTTAACCAATAATCCTTTTTTGGCTATTATTTCAATATTGGTTTTTTTTTACTACCATTGGTTGAAAATGCATAATGTACGCCGATTTATGGTTCTTAAGTTGCAACTTTCTTCATTTTAATACTATATAAAGACTTTAAGACTTCATGATTATAGTACCTAATACCCTGTGATCTATTACATACTACTAGGGCTCAATTTTTATTAATTTTCTGAACTAATATATATAACATTTAAAATTGTTAAATTAATAATTGCTGATTTTGAATGATAAAATTGTTATCGTTTCTTTATATGGTACATATATGATTCCTGCGTTTCTTGGCCACCCCATGGCGGAACTGAAGCATCTTAGCCTATACCATATATTTTTTTAAATTTAAAATATCTTGATTTTGTCTCTTTTTTCTTCTATTACATACAACGATCCTCTGTATAAACTTATAATTTTATTCCACTTTTATCTTTTCAGAATACTGCTATTACCTCAATCATGTGCAATCATAATCGTATCTCCAAATTTGTACACAACAACTTTTGAGCATGACTATTTACATATTCATTAATATTTCACAACTCCATTATATTTTTAACTAACTAAGGGGAACTAGGGAGTGGGATTAAACCATGAGCCGAGGGCAAATTTCAAAGCTTATTATTATTTATTGTGAGTAATGTGTATTGGCGGCTTCTGTTACTGACGTTGGAGTTGAGCCCTCAACTAGCCTGTTCTTTGTATGAGGTTTTGACAGTAATTTACGGAATTGGGGACCAATTATTGGGTTGGACCCTCCATCAAGCATAACATCTAGAATATTTACATAAATAATATTTATTTCACAGCTCAATTTTTTTTAAACTATTTACTAAGGAGGGATATTAAAACCTACTAATAGGAGATTATTAAAGCTTTTTTTGCTATTTATTGTGAATTTAGAGTATTAGATAGTTTTGTTACTGTCTTGGCTGTTCAGGTCTTATGTGGAACTAAACTATTTCAAAGTTGACTTTTTATTAATTCAAACTAGGGGGCAACTCCTAAGGGGGCATGGGGGCGGAGCCCCCATCGAGCCGTAGGCGAGTCCATAATATATACAGCCCCATGTGTAACTGACTGACTCACTGATGATCTTAATTTCCTGAAGCGACCTTTTAAGCTAGAGACTTGAAATTTGGCATGAACATTCTTTGAGATGTTTAAATTTAGGGAAAATCATCAAACTACAAATTTTCAACTTTTAAAGTATAAATAAATGCAAAAAAGCCGAAGTGTCGGTAAGGAAGTACGTTAGTTCTTAACGATGTCGCTTGGAGCGCTATTATAGTCGCTTAGTTCTCGCTTGTATTTAAATTATGACTTTTAACTACACCTGTTCCTGATCGTGTGTAAAGGTTAAACGCATTAATGTCCGCATTTCGAGTCCCTTTTCCTTTAAATTACTTGTATCTCTCTTAGGTATATATTCCCTGTGTACAGGGATTCTTCATAATTGTTTGCTTATTTGTTCTCGTTTTAGTTCTCGCTTGTATTTAAATAATGACTTCTAACTACACCTGTCACCTGTTCCTTAATTTGATTTCGTATGGGCGCACGATTACGAATGTCCTCATATTGGTTCCCATATTTCTTAAATTACTATTATCTTTCTCTCATGTACACAGTTTCTTAACGTACAGTGATACCCAATGTTTACTTACAAAATATTCCCTTTTTTAGTTCTCGCCTGTATTTAAATTAAGACTTAACTACGCTTGCTCCTAATAAAAATTTCTAATAATTATTATCTACGTTACGATGTCCTATGATTGTATTCATCCCCATAGCTAAAACGCGCAGTGTGGTGCAACTACAGTATGTGCGTTTGCTTGGAATTGCTTAAATGGTGAATTCCCTTCACTCATTATCGGTGGATTTTTGAAATTACTTTTCTTTAATTATCTTTTTATCTTGAAATTATGTTTCTTATGTTTTTTTTTTGTCTGTGATTACATACAGCCTACCTAAATTAAAACTTATCATTTTATTTTATTCATTTTGAACACACCAATTACCTCCATCATGTGCCCAAAAGTTTAACACATCAATTTTTAAGCAGGCTATCTAGAATATTTACATAGTCCATTATTATTTCACAACTACATTTTATCTCACTATTACTTATATTTAAAATTCGCATTGAAGGTTTCATTTATTTTAAATGAGATTTTGCTGTACATTTTGTATTTTTTCTTTATACAAGAACCTAGATTTACTGTATAAGGACGCCTAAGAATAAACAATTAATTATTGTTATAGTTTTCGTAAGTCATGATTTGACAAAACCATGGTCAATACCAACATTCTTTACATAAAGTAAGTTTTTTTTAATTTTTTTTTATTGGTGGATTTTTTAGGCCGACTAATTTATTTATTACTTCAACCGTGCACCTATAGTTGTATTTTTATCCAAGCAAGGCACTTAAGTTAACGTGAACTTTTGCATCGATTTGGAAATGTTTTAGGATGTTTTGTTATTTGTTTGCTTAAGTGTGGTAAATTTTTTTATGAATTAAGGGAGACTAGGGAGAGAGGCAAAAATAGCCATAAGCTTTTTATTAGTATTGACTGTGAGTAAAGTTAAATAGCTAGCCGGTTCCGTAACTGCCTTGGCAGTCCAGTACTTCTCTGGTACTAACCAGTTTAATACTTTTTACTTCATTATTGATTTACAAGTTTTTAACATTTTTTATGTTTTCTTTTTTTTTAGGGAAAAGTAACCAAGATGCGTGATCCCACAACTTTTTAACACATAAGTTTAGTTTTAACCGTTTCACTACCCTTCAGGTTTAAAATTGTAGCATATTTGAACATTTTTAATGGGTGAGTTCTTTTCAAGTGAACAAATAATTTATCTTACAAAAATGAACCTTTAAACACATCTTATTAAAATTTAATGATAATTCAATTTTTTTTACTTTTTTCATTGCACCAAGTGCTTAGGTGCGTGATGACGTACCGCCCCTCAACAATTCTTTTACCATTCTTAAAATGAAAAAAAAAATCTCACATATACATTATTGCTTTTTTACTTTTAATCTAAAAGGATATTAACTTATTAGTAATATGTATCTCCCCCAAATTAACTCTAAGGTTTTATAAAATCGTTAACTTTGAGCTCTAGCATTCTAATACGTATATTAAAATTATCCTCTAAACTACTAACCACATTTTTTCCTGGTCATCGGTTCTATTTATCAACTACTAATGCTTCAGCGGAACCAACTAGGGGGCATGGGGGCGGAGCCCCCATCGAGCCGTAGGCGAGTCTATAATATATACAGCCCCATGTGTAACTGACTGACTGACTGACTCACTCACTGATGATCTTAAATTCCTGAAGCGACCGTTTAAGCTAGAGACTTGAAATTTGGCATGGATATTCTTAGAGATGTTTCAATTTAGGGAAAATCATAAAACTACAATTTTTTATACTTTAAAACTATAAAAAAGGTAAAAAATATAGATTTGTCGGTAACGTAGTTCAGCCGTATCAGCGTGGTATCGTAGATCACTTTGCAGGTTTAGTTCTCGCTCGTTTTTAAATGATTTATTTCAACTACACCCGTGCTTGATACAAACATCGTATTCTTTGAAAGATAATCATTAATTTAACTTGAACGATGGTATATCGCTGTATTGAGAGCGGCTATTTTACTATGGGAATATTCGCTTTGATTCATACAGCACTAATGCCCAATCTGTAATTAATGCAGCATGTGCGCTATCTTGAAAGTTTACCAATGGAGAATTTTCTTCTACTACGGATGAAATTCCCATTTCGGGTGACAGTTTACACAGTCATTTTCATTTACTGATTTAGTGATGTTCAGTTAACAAGTTTAGTTCTCGTACTTATATTACTGAACAAATTTAATTACACTCCAGTAAGTTTGAGTTCCTACGCATTCATGAAATAAGATGTTTTATAAATTATTCTATTTCGTAACGTAACGATTCTTGCGTAACTTTTCCAAGGCAAATTTCTCGTAGGAATATAATTTTAATCCTATTATGGATATTTGAAAACCAATATTTCGACAAATTGGCGTATTTCCTTCCGTCAATTTTCAGGTCATAGTATTGTTATGTTATGTGTTAGATATTTACAGTTGTTTTAGCTCATTTTTAGATGTAACGACCACAAATTCCTACAAGACATGTGAAGTTATTTCAGTTTTCATCCTCTAGCGGCAAAAACGGGTTTCTTCTAAATTATTTGAGACGATTTTAGGGAATATATTTCATTTTACTATCTAAGTCGATACACAGAGATTGAAGAAGGGAGTTGTATTCCTAATTCAAGTTTTTTATTGCTCTTTCATATACTGCAAAACATTTTATTTAATTTAGCTCTATGTTGCTGAATTTGAATTTTGCTTCCCCATAAGCTTAAAGATTGTATTACAGCAATATATAAAGCAAATTCACTGTATTTAGAAGTATAACAGTCTTAAAAAATTGAACTTAAAAATAATTCATAATCTTTGTTCTAATTCATTCTTTGTTCAGTCTATAATATATACAGCCCTATGTGTAACTGACTGACTCACTGATGATCTTAAAGTCCTGAAGCGACCGTTTAAGCTAGAGACTTGAAATTTGGCATGGACATTCTTTGAGATGGTTCAATTTAGGGAAAATCATAAAACTAAGATTTTTTTACTTTTAAACTATAAAAAAGGTTAAAAAATATAGATTTGTCGGTAATGTAGTTCAGCCGTGTGAGCGTATATCACCGTTTGGGTAACGTAGATCACTTTGCACGTTTAGTTCTCGCTTGTGTTTAATTGATCTCTTTCAACTACACCCGTGTTTGATACAAATATTGTATTTCATGTAAACATGAACATCTCTGTGTAGACGACGGTGTTTCGATGCATTGAGAGCGGTTATTTCACCAGGGTAATACTCGCTTTGATTTATACAGTATTATGCCCAAAAACTACAAATTTTCAACTTTCAAATTATAAAAATACCGAGGTGTCGGTAAGGAAGTACTTTGGTTCTTAAAGATATCGCTTGGAGCGCTATTATAGTCGCTTAGTTCTCGCTTGTATTTAAATGATGTCTTTTAACTACACCTCTTCCTGATAATTAGTCTCAATTGGTGCATAGTTGTTTGCGTATGGTTTTCCTTCTGATAGCTGTGTTATTTTTGAAAATGAAGTTTAGTTTTCCTTCTGATAGCTGTGTTATTATTGAAAATGAGTTTACTGAATCGAAAGCGTATTTTAACATTTAGGTGATGTCCGCTTTGATTTCTATAGTAACTTTAAGTTAAGGTCGCTTAATTCTCGGTTGTATTTAAATTATGTCTTTTAACCACACCTGTTCGTGACAGTTTTGCAGAGCAGTAATCTTAAACGTTATATAAACTACAAACTACGTTAGTGCAAATTTCAGTTTACAGTATATTGTAATATAGCTGTAACTGTAATATAACATTCAAATTCACACTAGATTATCCTTTCGACCGAATTTCGCATTACATGAATTTTGCTGTGAAGCTTGAGCTGTGATCTTAACGAAACATACTTTGTACAATACTTAATAGACAGTTAATTATTAACTTTGTGTTTGATTTGTATTCAGTGTCTTATATTAGATTTTTTTACACACTTAAAAATATGTTTTTGAGAATGTTTAAATAAGTATTGAACAAAAAGAACCGATTTAAATGTTAGGTTCTCGTTTCAGATTACTAATTCAAATTCACCCCAGCTTACGCTCTCGGCCGAATTTCGCATTCAATGAATTTACTGTGTAGCTCGTGCCGTGATCTTAACGTATTATACTTATATTACTTTGTATAATAATTAATAGACAGTTAATTATTATCTTTCTGTTTCATTAATATTCAGTATTTTACATTATATTTTAATACACACTTAAAGTACGTTTTTGAGAATTTTTAAATGAGTTTTGAACAAAAAGAACAGATTTAAATGTTAGGTTCTCGTTTCATTTTCACTTTATTTTAGAACACTAATTCAAATTCACCCCTGGTTACGCTTTAGGCCGAATTTCGCATTCAATGAAATTGTCCCGTGATCTTAAAGTAATATACTTCTATTACTTTGTACAATAATCAATAGCCAGTTAATTATTATCTTTCTGTTTTATTTATATTCAGTGTTTTACATTATATTTTAATACACACTTAAAATATGTTTTTGAGAATTTTTAAATGACTATTGAACAAAACAAACAGGTTTTATGAATAAATTATTATTTCACAGGTCTCGATTTTATATTCTTATAATTAGTAGTTAGTAATAGTAGGGGTTTTTTTTTTGCGGATCATCCCCGTTTTTATTCTTTCCTATTATTTTGTTTTCATGTTATTTAATTCTTGTTTTCGCTCTTTGATTTGAATGTTATACGCTATTTAAACGTTTTTCTTCTATCTCCTGAAATTTACAAGTTTTTATTTGATTTGGGTGAGGCATGGGATTATGTCAATTTTCCCATAATTGTATCTCTATTTAGTACCAATTGACTTTTGTTATAGTGTCATGGTAATCAAGCTATTAAATCTACACCAGACTCTTCACATCTAACAGCTGTTAAAAAACTGCTTAAAATTTATGTTCCTTTATTTTTGTTTACTTTTAGTTGTTATTTCGTTACCAAAATAGCAACCTATAAGACCAATATTAAAAATAACGATTTTTAAACTTAAATTTAGACCAACTTCGATTTTTCCTGGGACTGAGGCTGTTTCTCAACTTAATTTTGGGCCAAAACACTCTTAAGTGCAAAGTTTAAGCAAAATCTAACAGCTACATTTCGAGATCGTGGAACACACATCCCTTCAGACATAGCTCGTATTATATTATAGGATAGGATACATACAATTTATAGAAATTTAAAACTTTATATTTAGCTACCGAACAGAGAAATATTTGTTACCATAACTACTACTATTAAATATAATGATAGCAATAACAACAACTATAACTCTTTTAATTGAAATTTCTTATCATCTAACACAACAACAATCGTCTAATCTAAAGTATATATTTTTACCAGCATAACAACTAAAATATTTACATAAATAATTATAAATTCACAGCTCAAAACTTTTAAACGAATTCTAATTACGAAGGGGTATTAAAATCGATTCATATGAGTTTTTAAAAGCTTTGTTTACTATTGATTGTGAATTTTGTGTATTTGACGGTTTCGTTACTTACTGTCTTGACTGTGCAGTTCTTCCGTGGAACTAACGTATTTTAAACTCGACTTTTTATTAATTTACGAATTTAGGGCAACCCCTAGGGGGGGGTCTAGCCTGTTCGGTACTTGAGACTAAGAGTAATTAACAAATTTGGGGCAACCCTATAAGGGGCATGGGGGCGGAGCCCCCATCGAGCCGTAGGCGAGTCCATAATATATACAGCCCCATGTGTAACTGACTGACTCACTGATGATCTTAATTTCCTGAAGCGACCTTTTAAGCTAGAGACTTGAAATTTGGCATGAACATTCTTTGAGATGTTTAAATTTAGGGAAAATCATCAAACTACAAATTTTCAACTTTTAAAGTATAAATAAATGCAAAAAAGCCGAAGTGTCGGTAAGGAAGTACGTTAGTTCTTAACGATGTCGCTTGGAGCGCTATTATAGTCGCTTAGTTCTCGCTTGTATTTAAATTATGACTTTTAACTACACCTGTTCCTGATCGTGTGTAAAGGTTAAACGCATTAATGTCCGCATTTCGAGTCCCTTTTCCTTTAAATTACTTGTATCTCTCTTAGGTATATATTCCCTGTGTACAGGGATTCTTCATAATTGTTTGCTTATTTGTTCTCGTTTTAGTTCTCGCTTGTATTTAAATAATGACTTCTAACTACACCTGTCACCTGTTCCTTAATTTGATTTCGTATGGGCGCACGATTACGAATGTCCTCATATTGGTTCCCATATTTCTTAAATTACTATTATCTTTCTCTCATGTACACAGTTTCTTAACGTACAGTGATACCCAATGTTTACTTACAAAATATTCCCTTTTTTAGTTCTCGCCTGTATTTAAATTAAGACTTAACTACGCTTGCTCCTAATAAAAATTTCTAATAATTATTATCTACGTTACGATGTCCTATGATTGTATTCATCCCCATAGCTAAAACGCGCAGTGTGGTGCAACTACAGTATGTGCGTTTGCTTGGAATTGCTTAAATGGTGAATTCCCTTCACTCATTATCGGTGGATTTTTGAAATTACTTTTCTTTAATTATCTTTTTATCTTGAAATTATGTTTCTTATGTTTTTTTTTGTCTGTGATTACATACAGCCTACCTAAATTAAAACTTATCATTTTATTTTATTCATTTTGAACACACCAATTACCTCCATCATGTGCCCAAAAGTTTAACACATCAATTTTTAAGCAGGCTATCTAGAATATTTACATAGTCCATTATTATTTCACAACTACATTTTATCTCACTATTACTTATATTTAAAATTCGCATTGAAGGTTTCATTTATTTTAAATGAGATTTTGCTGTACATTTTGTATTTTTTCTTTATACAAGAACCTAGATTTACTGTATAAGGACGCCTAAGAATAAACAATTAATTATTGTTATAGTTTTCGTAAGTCATGATTTGACAAAACCATGGTCAATACCAACATTCTTTACATAAAGTAAGTTTTTTTTAATTTTTTTTATTGGTGGATTTTTTAGGCCGACTAATTTATTTATTACTTCAACCGTGCACCTATAGTTGTATTTTTATCCAAGCAAGGCACTTAAGTTAACGTGAACTTTTGCATCGATTTGGAAATGTTTTAGGATGTTTTGTTATTTGTTTGCTTAAGTGTGGTAAATTTTTTTATGAATTAAGGGAGACTAGGGAGAGAGGCAAAAATAGCCATAAGCTTTTTATTAGTATTGACTGTGAGTAAAGTTAAATAGCTAGCCGGTTCCGTAACTGCCTTGGCAGTCCAGTACTTCTCTGGTACTAACCAGTTTAATACTTTTTACTTCATTATTGATTTACAAGTTTTTAACATTTTTTATGTTTTCTTTTTTTTAGGGAAAAGTAACCAAGATGCGTGATCCCACAACTTTTTAACACATAAGTTTAGTTTTAACCGTTTCACTACCCTTCAGGTTTAAAATTGTAGCATATTTGAACATTTTTAATGGGTGAGTTCTTTTCAAGTGAACAAATAATTTATCTTACAAAAATGAACCTTTAAACACATCTTATTAAAATTTAATGATAATTCAATTTTTTTTACTTTTTTCATTGCACCAAGTGCTTAGGTGCGTGATGACGTACCGCCCCTCAACAATTCTTTTACCATTCTTAAAATGAAAAAAAAAATCTCACATATACATTATTGCTTTTTTACTTTTAATCTAAAAGGATATTAACTTATTAGTAATATGTATCTCCCCCAAATTAACTCTAAGGTTTTATAAAATCGTTAACTTTGAGCTCTAGCATTCTAATACGTATATTAAAATTATCCTCTAAACTACTAACCACATTTTTTCCTGGTCATCGGTTCTATTTATCAACTACTAATGCTTCAGCGGAACCAACTAGGGGGCATGGGGGCGGAGCCCCCATCGAGCCGTAGGCGAGTCTATAATATATACAGCCCTATGTGTAACTGACTGACTCACTGATGATAGTAATGTCCTGAAGCGACCGTTTAAGATAGAGACTTGAAATTTGGCATGGACATTCTTTGAGATGTTTCAATTTAGGGAAAATCATAAAACTACGATTTTTTTACTTTTAAACTATAAAAAAGGTAAAAAATATAGATTTGTCGGTAACGTAGTTCAGCCGTGTGAGCATATATCACCGTTTGGGTAACGTAGATCTTGCAGGTTTAGTTCTCGCTCGTGTTTAAATGATCTCTTACAACTACACCCGTGTTTGATACAAATATTGTATTTCATACGAACATGAACATCTTCATGTACACGACGGTGATTCGATGCATTGAGAGCGGGTTATTTCACCAGGGTAATACTAGCTTTGATTTTATTATGCCCAAAAACTACAAATTTTCAACTTTCAAATTATAAAAATACCGAGGTGTCGGTAAGGAAGTAGGTTGGTTCTTAAAGATATCGCTTGGAGCGCTATTATAGTCGCTTAGTTCTCGCTTGTATTTAAATGATGTCTTTTAACTACACCTCTTCCTGATAATTACTCTCAATTAGGTGCATAGTTGTTTGCGTATGGTTTTCCTTCTGATTGTTGTGTTATTATTGAAAATGAAGTTTACTGAATCGAAAGCGTATATTTACATTTAGGTGATGTCCGCTATGATTTCTATAGTAACTTTAAATTAAGGTCGCTTAATTCTCGGTTGTATTTAAATTATGTCTTTTAACCACACCTGTTCCTGATGAAGTTTTCGTGACAGTTTTGCTGAGCAGTGATCTTAAGCGTTGTATAAACTACGTTAGTGTAAATTTCAGTTTACAGTATATTGTAATATAGCTGTAACTGTAATATAGCATTTGTTTTAAGGATGGTGAAATAAATTTAATGCACGTACTCTAAAGTAATACGAAAATGTTGATTGAAATGTGAGGTTCTCGTTTCGTTTTATTTAAATTCATTTGTTCATATTGGCTATTGCTATTACTCTTGTCTTTTGAGAGACGATTGAGCGTAGTGCTGGAATACTTTGTTACAATATTATATTATTAATTTTATCATTACTATGGTGAGCTCTACGAAGCTTGTGCGAATACTTTAAACATATTATTCTAGTACTGCATATTTTTTGCCGCAGTAACGCCCGCAAAGTAAATGATTAATTGCTAAAAATATTGTAGGTCTTACTACATTTTCTAGACTTTAGTCTTCTCATGCTGGAAAATTTCTTGTAGGTTTTCGCACAAAAAAAACCCTAATACAGTAATTATTCTTAATTTTCTACTATTTGTATGCTGTCTCTCTATATGAATCCCCAGATTGAATATAGCGCTTCAGTTGATAGTTCTGGTGCAGTTTTACTTTGAAGGTTGAACGTGTCCCAACAAGTTTGACATCCGGTCTTTGACCTATTTGCTGCCGTCCAATCAGGCTTAGATTTTAGTTTAGGAAACGATTGAACATATCAAGTTATAGAACGATTGAACTTTCCATTCTTACCTTGGCTAATGTTTACCTACTTCCGACGTTTTTTTTAAACCATCTACATATCTGATGACCCATCGGGCTGAGAAATATTATAATAACCAATTGAATTAAACTCAATAGTAATTTTTCTCGCTGCCACTTTGTCCGTCAAACTTCCTCAATGCAGTGCTCTCACCTAAAGTCTCGATTAACCCTATTATTGTTGTAATTTAAAACTATTCTATACTTATCAATTATTGTAACTCTTTCAGTATATTTTAATTTAACCGATAATCCTTTTTTGGCTATTATTTCACAATTGGTTTTTTTTTACTACCATTGGTTGAAAATGCATAATGTACGCCGATTTTATGGTTCT
>JAQYXR010001835.1:12500-23221 GCA_030545055.2 Neoaliturus tenellus | reverse complement strand
AAACTAAAACTAAACTAAAATTAAACTAAACTAAATAAAAACTAATATTAATTAAAACTAAACTAAACTAAACTAAAACTAAACTAAACTTAAACTAAACTAAAACTAAACTAAACTTAACTAAACTAAATTAAATAAAACTAAACAAAACTAAAACTAAACTAAAACTAAACTAAAACTAAACTAAAACTAAACTAAAACTAAACTAAAACTAAACTAAAACTAAACTAAAACTAAACAAAAACTAAACTAAAACTAAACTAAAACTAAACTAAAACTAAACTAAAACTAAACAAAAACTAAACTAAAACTAAACTAAAACTAAACTAAACTAAAACTAAACTAAAATTAAACTAAAACTAAACTAAAACTAAACTAAAACTAAACTAAAACTAAACTAAAACTAAACTAAACTAAACTAAAACTAAACTAAAACTAAAGTAAAACTAAACTAAAACTAAACTAAAACTAAACTAAAACTAAACTAAAACTAAACTAAAACTAAACTAAAACTAAACTAAACTAAAACTAAACTAAAACTAAACTAAAACTAAACTAAAACTAAACTAAACTAAACTAAAGTAAACTAAAAGTAAACTAAAACTAAACCAAAACTAAACTAAAATTAAACTAAACTAAAACTAAACTAAAATTAAACGAAAATTAAACTAAACTAAAACTAAACTTGACTAAAACTAAAATAAACTAAAACTAAACTAAACTAAACTTAACTAAAACTAAACTAAAACTAAATTAAAACTAAACTAAACTAAAACTAAACTAAAACTAAACGAAAATTAAACTAAACTAAAACTAAACTTGACTAAAACTAAAATAAACTTAAACTAAACTAAAATTAAACTAAACTAAACTAAAACTAAACGAAAACTAAACTAAACTAAACTAAAACTAAACTAAACTAAACTAAAACTAAACTTAAACTAAACTAAACCAAAACTAAACTAAAATTAAACTAAAATTAAACTAAACTAAAACTAAACTAAAACTAAACAAAATCTAAACTAAAACTAAACAAAAACTAAATTAAAACTAAACTAAAACTAAACTAAACCTAACTAAAACTAAACTAAACTAAAACTAAACTAAAACTAAACTAAACTAAACTAAAACTAAACTAAAACTAAATAAAAACTAAACTAAACTAAAACTAAACTAAAACTAAACTAAAACTAAACTAAAACTAAACTAAAACTAAACAAAAACTAAACAAAAACTAAACAAAAACTAAACAAAAACTAAACTAAAACTAAACTAAAACTAAACTAAAACTAAACTAAAACTAAACTAAAACTAAACTAAAACTAAACTAAAACTAAACTAAAACTAAACTAAAACTAAAGTAAAACTAAACTAAAACTAAACAAAAACTAAACAAAAACTAAACAAAAACTAAACAAAAACTAAACAAAAACTAAACTAAAACTAAACTAAAACTAAACTAAAACTAAACTAAACTAAACTTAACTAAAACTAAACTAAAACTAAATTAAAACTCAACTAAACTAAAACTAAATTAAACTAAACTAAACTAAACTAAACTAAACTATAACTAAATTAAAACTAAACTAAAACTAAACTAAAACTAAACTAAACCTAACTAAAACTATACTAAACTAAAACTAAACTAAAACTAAACTAAAACTAAACTAAACTAAACTAAAATTAAACTAAACTAAATAAAAACTAATATTAATTAAAACTAAACTAAACTAAACTAAAATTAAACTAAACTAAATAAAAACTAATATTAATTAAAACTAAACTAAACTAAACTAAAACTAAACTAAACTTAAACTAAACTAAAACTAAACTAAACTTAACTAAACTAAATTAAATAAAACTAAACTAAACTAAAAATAAACTAAAACTAAACTAAAACTAAACTAAAACTAAACTAAAACTAAACTAAAACTAAACTAAAACTAAACTAAAACTAAACTAAAACTAAACTAAAACTAAACTAAAACTAAACTAAAACTAAACTAAAACTAAACTAAAACTAAACTAAAACTAAACTAAAACTAAACTAAAACTAAACTAAAACTAAACTAAAACTAAACTAAAACTAAACTAAAACTAAACTAAAACTAAACTAAAACTAAACTAAAACTAAACTAAAACTAAACTAAAACTAAACTAAAACTAAACTAAAACTAAACTAAAACTAAACTAAAACTAAACTAAAACTAAACTAAAACTAAACTAAAACTAAACTAAAACTAAACTAAAACTAAACTAAAACTAAACTAAAACTAAACTAAAACTAAACTAAAACTAAACTAAAACTAAACTAAAACTAAACTAAAACTAAACTAAAACTAAACTAAAACTAAACTAAAACTAAACTAAAACTAAACTAAAACTAAACTAAAACTAAACTAAAACTAAACTAAAACTAAACTAAAACTAAACTAAAACTAAACTAAACTTAGTTTAGATTTTGTTTAGTTTTAGTTTAGTTTTAGTTTAGTTTAATTTTAGTTTAATTTTAGTTTAGTTTTGGTTTAGTTTAGTTTAAGTTTAGTTTTAGTTTAGTTTAGTTTAGTTTTAGTTTAGTTTAGTTTAGTTTTCGTTTAGTTTTAGTTTAGTTTAGTTTAATTTTAGTTTAGTTTAAGTTTATTTTAGTTTTAGTCAAGTTTAGTTTTAGTTTAGTTTAATTTTCGTTTAGTTTTAGTTTAGTTTTAGTTTAGTTTAGTTTTAATTTAGTTTTAGTTTAGTTTTAGTTAAGTTTAGTTTAGTTTAGTTTTAGTTTATTTTAGTTTTAGTCAAGTTTAGTTTTAGTTTAGTTTAATTTTCGTTTAATTTTAGTTTAGTTTTAGTTTAGTTTAATTTTAGTTTAGTTTTGGTTTAGTTTTAGTTTACTTTTAGTTTACTTTAGTTTAGTTTAGTTTAGTTTTAGTTTAGTTTTAGTTTAGTTTTAGTTTAGTTTTAGTTTAGTTTAGTTTTAGTTTAGTTTTAGTTTAGTTTTAGTTTAGTTTTAGTTTAGTTTTAGTTTAGTTTTAGTTTAGTTTTACTTTAGTTTTAGTTTAGTTTTAGTTTAGTTTAGTTTAGTTTTAGTTTAGTTTTAGTTTAGTTTTAGTTTAGTTTTAGTTTAGTTTTAGTTTAATTTTAGTTTAGTTTTAGTTTAGTTTAGTTTTAGTTTAGTTTTAGTTTAGTTTTTGTTTAGTTTTAGTTTAGTTTTAGTTTAGTTTTAGTTTAGTTTTAGTTTAGTTTTTGTTTAGTTTTAGTTTAGTTTTAGTTTAGTTTTAGTTTAGTTTTAGTTTAGTTTTAGTTTAGTTTTAGTTTAGTTTTAGTTTAGTTTTAGTTTTGTTTAGTTTTATTTAATTTAGTTTAGTTAAGTTTAGTTTAGTTTTAGTTTAGTTTAAGTTTAGTTTAGTTTTAGTTTAGTTTAGTTTAGTTTTAATTAATATTAGTTTTTATTTAGTTTAGTTTAATTTTAGTTTAGTTTTAGTTTAGTTTTAGTTTAGTTTTAGTTTAGTTTTAGTTTAGTTTTAGTTTAGTTTTAGTTTAGTTTTAGTTTAGTTTTAGTTTAGTTTTAGTTTAGTTTTAGTTTAGTTTTAGTTTAGTTTTAGTTTAGTTTTAGTTTAGTTTTAGTTTAGTTTTAGTTTAGTTTTAGTTTAGTTTTAGTTTAGTTTTAGTTTAGTTTAGTTTTAGTTAGGTTTAGTTTAGTTGAAGTTTAGTTTTAGTTTAGTTTTAATTTAGTTTTTGTTTAGTTTTAGTTTAGTTTTAGTTTAGTTTTAGTTTAGTTTAAGCTTAGTTTTAGTTTAGTTTAAGCTTAGTTTAAGCTTAGTTTTTGTTTATTTTTGTTTAGTTTTAGTTTAGTTTTAATTTAGTTTTACTTTAGTTTTAGTTTAGTTTAAGCTTAGTTTTAATTTAGTTTAAGCTTAGTTTAAGCTTAGTTTTTGTTTATTTTTGTTTAGTTTTAGTTTAGTTTTAATTTAGTTTTTGTTTAGTTTTAGTTTAGATTTAGTTTAGTTTTAGTTTAATTTTAGTTTAGTTTTAGTTTAGTTTTAGTTTAGTTTTAGTTTAGTTTTAGTTTAGTTTTAGTTTAGTTTTAGTTTAGTTTTAGTTTAGTTTTAGTTTAGTTTTAGTTTAGTTTTAGTTTAGTTTTAGTTTAGTTTTAGTTTAGTTTTAGTTTAGTTTTAGTTTAGTTTTACTTTAGTTTTAGTTTAGTTTTAGTTTAGTTTTAGTTTAGTTTTAGTTTAGTTTTAGTTTAGTTTTAGTTTAGTTTTAGTTTAGTTTTAGTTTAGTTTTAGTTTAGTTTTAGTTTAGTTTTAGTTTAGTTTTAGTTTAGTTTTAGTTTAGTTTTAGTTTAGTTTTAGTTTAGTTTTAGTTTAGTTTTAGTTTAGTTTTAGTTTAGTTTTAGTTTAGTTTTAGTTTAGTTTTAGTTTAGTTTTAGTTTAGTTTTAGTTTAGTTTTAGTTTAGTTTTAGTTTAGTTTTAGTTTAGTTTTAGTTTAGTTTTAGTTTAGTTTTAGTTTAGTTTTAGTTTAGTTTTAGTTTAGTTTTAGTTTAGTTTTAGTTTAGTTTTAGTTTAGTTTTAGTTTAGTTTTAGTTTAGTTTAGTTTTATTTAATTTAGTTTAGTTAAGTTTAGTTAATTTTAGTTTAGTTTAAGTTTAGTTTAGTTTTAGTTTAGTTTAGTTTAGTTTTAATTAATATTAGTTTTTGTTTAGTTTAGTTTAATTTTAGTTTAGTTTAGTTTAGTTTTAGTTTAGTTTTAGTTTAGTTTTAGTTTAGTTTAGTTTTAGTTAGGTTTAGTTTAGTTTTAGTTTAGTTTTAGTTTAGTTTTAGTTTAGTTTTAGTTTAGTTTTAGTTTAGTTTTAATTTAGTTATAGTTTAGTTTAGTTAAGTTTAGTTTAGTTTAATTTAGTTTTAGTTTAGTTGAGTTTTAATTTAGTTTTAGTTTAGTTTTAGTTAAGTTTAGTTTAGTTTAGTTTTAGTTTAGTTTTAGTTTAGTTTTAGTTTAGTTTTTGTTTAGTTTTTGTTTAGTTTTTGTTTAGTTTTTGTTTGGTTTTAGTTTAGTTTTAGTTTAGTTTTAGTTTAGTTTTAGTTTAGTTTTAGTTTACTTAAGTTTAGTTTAAGTTTAGTTTAGTTTTAGTTTAGTTTAGTTTAGTTTTAATTAATATTAGTTTTTATTTAGTTTAGTTTAATTTTAGTTTAGTTTAGTTTAGTTTTAGTTTAGTTTTAGTTTAGTTTTAGTTTAGTTTAGTTTTAGTTAGGTTTAGTTTAGTTTTAGTTTAGTTTTAGTTTAGTTTTAGTTTAGTTTAGTTTTTGTTTAGTTTTAGTTTAGTTTTAGTTTAGTTTTAGTTTAGTTTTAGTTTAGTTTTAGTTTAGTTTTAGTTTAGTTTTAGTTTTAGTTTAGTTTTAGTTTAGTTTAGTTTAGTTTTAGTTTAGTTTTAGTTTAGTTTTAGTTTAGTTTAGTTTTAGTTAGGTTTAGTTTAGTTTTAGTTTAGTTTTAGTTTAGTTTTAGTTTAGTTTTAGTTTAGTTTTAGTTTAGTTTTAGTTTAGTTTTAATTTAATTTTTGTTTAGTTTTAGTTTAGATTAAGCTTAGTTTTAGTTTAGTTTAAGCTTAGTTTTTGTTTATTTTTGTTTAGTTTTAGTTTAGTTTTAATTTAGTTTTTGTTTAGATTTAGTTTAGTTTTAGTTTAGTTTTAGTTTAGTTTAGTTTTAGTTTAGTTTTAGTTTAGTTTTAGTTTAGTTTTAGTTTAGTTTTAGTTTAGTTTTAGTTTAGTTTTAGTTTAGTTTTAGTTTAGTTTTAGTTTAGTTTTAGTTTAGTTTTAGTTTAGTTTTAGTTTAGTTTTAGTTTAGTTTTAGTTTAGTTTTAGTTTAGTTTTAGTTTAGTTTTAGTTTAGTTTTAGTTTAGTTTTAGTTTAGTTTTAGTTTAGTTTTAGTTTAGTTTTAGTTTAGTTTTAGTTTAGTTTTAGTTTAGTTTAAGCTTAGTTTTAGTTTAGTTTAAGCTTAGTTTTTGTTTATTTTTGTTTAGTTTTAGTTTAGTTTTAATTTAGTTTTTGTTTAGATTTAGTTTAGTTTTAGTTTAGTTTTAGTTTAGTTTAGTTTTAGTTTAGTTTTAGTTTAGTTTTAGTTTAGTTTTGGTTTAGTTTTAGTTTAGTTTTAGTTTAGTTTTAGTTTAGTTTTAGTTTAGTTTTAGTTTAGTTTTAGTTTAGTTTTAGTTTAGTTTAGTTTTAATTTAGTTTTAGTTTAGTTTTAGTTAAGTTTAGTTTAGTTTAGTTTTAGTTTATTTTAGTTTTAGTCAAGTTTAGTTTTTAGTTTAGTTTAATTTTCGTTTAATTTTAGTTTAGTTTTAGTTTAGTATTAGTTTAGTTTTGGTTTAGTTTTAGTTTAGTTTTAGTTTAGTTTTAGTTTACTTTAGTTTAATTTAGTTTAGTTTTAGTTTAGTTTTAGTTTAGTTTTAGTTTAGTTTAGTTTTAGTTTAGTTTTAGTTTAGTTTAGTTTTAGTTTAGTTTAGTTTTAGTTTAGTTTAGTTTTAGTTTAGTTTAGTTTTAGTTTAGTTTAGTTTTAGTTTAGTTAAGTTTTACTTTAGTTTTAGTTTAGTTTTAGTTTAGTTTAGTTTTAGTTTAGTTTTAGTTTAGTTTTAGTTTAGTTTTAGTTTAGTTTAGTTTTAGTTTAGTTTTTGTTTAGTTTTAGTTTAGTTTTAGTTTAGTTTTAGTTTAGTTTTAGTTTAGTTTTATTTAATTTAGTTTAGTTAAGTTTAGTTTAGTTTTAGTTTAGTTTAAGTTTAGTTTAGTTTTAGTTTAGTTTAGTTTAGTTTTAATTAATATTAGTTTTTATTTAGTTTAGTTTTAGTTTAGTTTTAGTTAAGTTTAGTTTTTATTTAGTTTTAGTTTAGTTTAGTTTAGTTTAGTTTTAGTTTAGTTTTAGTTTAGTTTAGTTTTATTTAGGTTCAGTTTAGTTTTAGTTTAGTTTTAGTTTAGTTTTAGTTTAGTTTTAGTTTAGTTTTAGTTTAGTTTTAGTTTAGTTTTAGTTTAGTTTTAGTTTAGTTTTAGTTTAGTTTTAGTTTAGTTTTAGTTTAGTTTTAGTTTAGTTTTAGTTTAGTTTTAGTTTAGTTTTAATTTAGTTTTTGTTTAGTTTAGTTTAGTTTTAGTTTAGTTTAGTTTAGTTTTAGTTTAGTTTTAGTTTAGTTTTAGTTTATTTTTAGTTTAGTTTTAGTTTAGTTTTAGTTTAGTTTTAGTTTAGTTTAGTTTTAGTTAGGTTTAGTTTAGTTTTAGTTTAGTTTTAGTTTAGTTTTAGTTTAGTTTTAATTTAGTTTTTGTTTAGTTTTAGTTTAGTTTTAGTTTAGTTTTAGTTTAGTTTAAGCTTAGTTTTAGTTTAGTTTAAGCTTAGTTTAAGCTTAGTTTTTGTTTAGTTTTAGTTTAGTTTTAGTTTAGTTTTAATTTAGTTTTTGTTTAGTTTTAGTTTAGATTTAGTTTATTTTTAGTTTAGTTTTAGTTTAGTTTTAGTTTAGTTTTAGTTTAGTTTTAGTTTAGTTTTAGTTTAGTTTTAGTTTAGTTTTAGTTTAGTTTTAGTTTAGTTTTAGTTTAGATTTAGTTTAGTTTTAGTTTAGTTTTAGTTTAGTTTTAGTTTAGTTTTAGTTTAGTTTTAGTTTAGTTTTAGTTTAGTTTAGTTTTATTTAATTTAGTTTAGTTAAGTTTAGTTTAGTTTTAGTTTAGTTTTAGTTTAGTTTAGTTTTAGTTTAGTTTAGTTTAGTTTTAATTAATATTAGTTTTTATTTAGTTTAGTTTAATTTTAGTTTAGTTTAGTTTTAGTTAGGTTTAGTTTAGTTTTAGTTTAGTTTTAGTTTAGTTTTAATTTAGTTATAGTTTAGTTTAGTTTAGTTTAGTTTAGTTTAATTTAGTTTTAGTTTAGTTGAGTTTTAATTTAGTTTTAGTTTAGTTGAGTTTTAATTTAGTTTTAGTTTAGTTTTAGTTTAGTTTAGTTTTAGTTAGGTTTAGTTTAGTTTTAGTTTAGTTTTAATTTAGTTTTTGTTTAGTTTTAGTTTAGTTTTAGTTTAGTTTTAGTTTAGTTTTAGTTTAGTTTAAGCTTAGTTTTAGTTTAGTTTAAGCTTAGTTTAAGCTTAGTTTTTGTTTATTTTTGTTTAGTTTTAGTTTAGTTTTAATTTAGTTTTAGTTTAGTTTTAGTTTAGTTTAAGCTTAGTTTAAGCTTAGTTTTTGTTTATTTTTGTTTAGTTTTAGTTTAGTTTTAATTTAGTTTTTGTTTAGTTTTAGTTTAGATTTAGTTTAGTTTTAGTTTAGTTTTAGTTTAGTTTTAGTTTAGTTTTAGTTTAGTTTTAGTTTAGTTTTAGTTTAGTTTTAGTTTAGTTTTAGTTTAGTTTTAGTTTAGTTTTAGTTTAGTTTTAGTTTAGTTTTAGTTTAGTTTTAGTTTAGTTTTAGTTTAGTTTTAGTTTAGTTTTAGTTTAGTTTTAGTTTAGTTTTAGTTTAGTTTTAGTTTAGTTTTAGTTTAGTTTTAGTTTAGTTTTAGTTTAGTTTTAGTTTAGTTTTAGTTTAGTTTTAGTTTAGTTTTAGTTTAGTTTTAGTTTAGTTTTAGTTTAGTTTAGTTTTATTTAATTTAGTTTAGTTAAGTTTAGTTTAGTTTTAGTTTAGTTTAAGTTTAGTTTAGTTTTAGTTTAGTTTAGTTTTAGTTTAGTTTAGTTTAGTTTTAATTAATATTAGTTTTTATTTAGTTTAGTTTAATTTTAGTTTAGTTTAGTTTAGTTTTAGTTTAGTTTTAGTTTAGTTTTAGTTTAGTTTAGTTTTAGTTAGGTTTAGTTTAGTTTTAGTTTAGTTTTAGTTTAGTTTTAATTTAGTTATAGTTTAGTTTAGTTTAGTTTAATTTAGTTTTAGTTTAGTTGAGTTTTAATTTAGTTTTAGTTTAGTTTTAGTTAAGTTTAGTTTAGTTTAGTTTTAGTTTAGTTTTAGTTTAGTTTTAGTTTAGTTTTTGTTTAGTTTTTGTTTAGTTTTTGTTTAGTTTTTGTTTAGTTTTAGTTTAGTTTTAGTTTAGTTTTAGTTTAGTTTTAGTTTAGTTTTAGTTTAGTTTTAGTTTAGTTTTTGTTTAGTTTTTGTTTAGTTTTTGTTTAGTTTTTGTTTAGTTTTTGTTTAGTTTTAGTTTAGTTTTAGTTTAGTTTTAGTTTAGTTTTAGTTTAGTTTTAGTTTAGTTTTAGTTTAGTTTAGTTTTTATTTAGTTTTAGTTTAGTTTTAGTTTAGTTTAGTTTAGTTTTAGTTTAGTTTTAGTTTAGTTTAGTTTTAGTTAGGTTTAGTTTAGTTTTAGTTTAGTTTTAATTTAGTTTTTGTTTAGTTTTAGTTTAGATTTTGTTTAGTTTTAGTTTAGTTTTAGTTTAGTTTAATTTTAGTTTAATTTTAGTTTAGTTTTGGTTTAGTTTAGTTTAAGTTTAGTTTTAGTTTAGTTTAGTTTAGTTTTAGTTTAGTTTAGTTTAGTTTTCGTTTAGTTTTAGTTTAGTTTAGTTTAATTTTAGTTTAGTTTAAGTTTATTTTAGTTTTAGTCAAGTTTAGTTTTAGTTTAGTTTAATTTTCGTTTAGTTTTAGTTTAGTTTTAGTTTAGTTTAGTTTTAATTTAGTTTTAGTTTAGTTTTAGTTAAGTTTAGTTTAGTTTAGTTTTAGTTTATTTTAGTTTTAGTCAAGTTTAGTTTTAGTTTAGTTTAATTTTCGTTTAATTTTAGTTTAGTTTTAGTTTAGTTTAATTTTAGTTTAGTTTTGGTTTAGTTTTAGTTTACTTTTAGTTTACTTTAGTTTAGTTTAGTTTAGTTTTAGTTTAGTTTTAGTTTAGTTTTAGTTTAGTTTTAGTTTAGTTTAGTTTTAGTTTAGTTTTAGTTTAGTTTTAGTTTAGTTTTAGTTTAGTTTTAGTTTAGTTTTACTTTAGTTTTAGTTTAGTTTTAGTTTAGTTTAGTTTAGTTTTAGTTTAGTTTTAGTTTAGTTTTAGTTTAGTTTTAGTTTAATTTTAGTTTAGTTTTAGTTTAGTTTAGTTTTAGTTTAGTTTTAGTTTAGTTTTTGTTTAGTTTTAGTTTAGTTTTAGTTTAGTTTTAGTTTAGTTTTAGTTTAGTTTTTGTTTAGTTTTAGTTTAGTTTTAGTTTAGTTTTAGTTTAGTTTTAGTTTAGTTTTAGTTTAGTTTTAGTTTTGTTTAGTTTTATTTAATTTAGTTTAGTTAAGTTTAGTTTAGTTTTAGTTTAGTTTAAGTTTAGTTTAGTTTTAGTTTAGTTTAGTTTAGTTTTAATTAATATTAGTTTTTATTTAGTTTAGTTTTAATTAAGTTTAGTTTTTATTTAGTTTTAGTTTAGTTTAGTTTTAGTTTAGTTTTAGTTTAGTTTAGTTTTATTTAGGTTTAGTTTAGTTTTAGTTTAGTTTTAGTTTAGTTTTAGTTTAGTTTTAGTTTAGTTTTAGTTTAGTTTTAGTTAAGTTTTAGTTTAGTTTTAGTTTAGTTTTAGTTTAGTTTTAGTTTAGTTTTAGTTTAGTTTTAATTTAGTTTTTGTTTAGTTTAGTTAAATTTAGTTTTAGTTTAGTTGAGTTTTAATTTAGTTTTAGTTAAGTTTAGTTTAGTTTAGTTTTAGTTTAGATTTAGTTTAGTTTTTGTTTATTTTTTGTTTAGTTTTAGTTTAGTTTTAGTTTAGTTTTAGTTTAGTTTTAGTTTACTTTTAAGTTAGTTTTAGTTTAATTTTAGTTTAGTTTAAGTTTATTTCAGTTTTAGTCAAGTTT
>JAQYXR010001835.1:0-2500 GCA_030545055.2 Neoaliturus tenellus | reverse complement strand
TAGTTTAATTTTAGTTTAGTTTTAGTTTAGTTTAGTTTTAGTTTAGTTTTTGTTTAGTTTTAGTTTAGTTTTAGTTTAGTTTTAGTTTAGTTTTAGTTTAGTTTTAGTTTAGTTTTAGTTTTGTTTAGTTTTATTTAATTTAGTTTAGTTAAGTTTAGTTTAGTTTTAGTTTAGTTTAAGTTTAGTTTAGTTTTAGTTTAGTTTAGTTTAGTTTAGTTTTAATTAATATTAGTTTTTATTTAGTTTAGTTTTAGTTAAGTTTAGTTTTTATTTAGTTTTAGTTTAGTTTTAGTTTAGTTTAGTTTAGTTTAGTTTTAGTTTAGTTTTAGTTTAGTTTTATTTAGGTTTAGTTTAGTTTTAGTTTAGTTTTAGTTTAGTTTTAGTTTAGTTTTAGTTTAGTTTTAGTTTAGTTTAGTTTAGTTTAGTTTTAGTTTAGTTTTAGTTTAGTTTAGTTTTATTTAGGTTTAGTTTAGTTTTAGTTTAGTTTTAGTTTAGTTTAGTTTTAATTTAGTTTTAGTTAAGTTTAGTTTAGTTTAGTTTTAGTTTAGTTTTTGTTTATTTTTTGTTTAGTTTTAGTTTAGTTTTAGTTTAGTTTTAGTTTAGTTTTAGTTTAGTTTTAGTTTACTTTTAAGTTAGTTTTAGTTTAATTTCAGTTTAGTTTAAGTTTATTTCAGTTTTAGTCAAGTTTAGTTTTAGTTTAGTTTAATTTTCATTTAGTTTTAGTTTAGTTTTAGTTTAGTTTTGTTTAGTTTTGTTTAGTTTTAGTTTAGTTTTAGTTTAGTTTTAGTTTACTTTAGTTTAGTTTAGTTTAGTTTAGTTTTTGTTTATTTTTTGTTTAGTTTTAGTTTAGTTTTAGTTTAGTTTTAGTTTAGTTTTAGTTTAGTTTTAGTTTAGTTTAAGCTTAGTTTTTGTTTATTTTTGTTTAGTTTTAGTTTAGTTTTAGTTTAGTTTTAGTTTACTTTTAAGTTAGTTTTAGTTTAATTTTAGTTTAGTTTTAGTTTAGTTTTAGTTTAGTTTTAGTTTAGTTTTAGTTTAGTTTTAGTTTAGTTTTAGTTTAGTTTTAGTTTAGTTTTAGTTTAGTTTTAGTTTAGTTTTAGTTTAGTTTTAGTTTAGTTTTAGTTTAGTTTTAGTTTAGTTTTAGTTTAGTTTTAGTTTAGTTTTAGTTTAGTTTTAGTTTAGTTTTAGTTTAGTTTTAGTTTAGTTTTAGTTTAGTTTTAGTTTAGTTTTAGTTTAGTTTTAGTTTAGTTTTAGTTTAGTTTTAGTTTAGTTTTAGTTTAGTTTTAGTTTAGTTTTAGTTTAGTTTTAGTTTAGTTATAGTTTAGTTTTAGTTTAGTTTTAGTTTAGTTTTAGTTTAGTTTTAGTTTAGTTTTAGTTTAGTTTTAGTTTAGTTTTAGTTTAGTTTTAGTTTAGTTTTAGTTTAGTTTTAGTTTAGTTTTAGTTTAGTTTTAGTTTAGTTTTAGTTTAGTTTTAGTTTAGTTTTAGTTTAGTTTTAGTTTAGTTTTAGTTTAGTTTTAGTTTAGTTTTAGTTTAGTTTTAGTTTAGTTTTAGTTTAGTTTTAGTTTAGTTTTAGTTTAGTTTTAGTTTAGTTTTAGTTTAGTTTTAGTTTAGTTTTAGTTTAGTTTTAGTTTAGTTTTAGTTTAGTTTTAGTTTAGTTTTAGTTTAGTTTTAGTTTAGTTTTAGTTTAGTTTTAGTTTAGTTTTAGTTTAGTTTTAGTTTAGTTTTAGTTTAGTTTTAGTTTAGTTTTAGTTTAGTTTTAGTTTAGTTTTAGTTTAGTTTTAGTTTAGTTTTAGTTTAGTTTTAGTTTAGTTTTAGTTTAGTTTTAGTTTAGTTTTAGTTTAGTTTTAGTTTAGTTTTAGTTTAGTTTAGTTTTATTTAATTTAGTTTAGTTAAGTTTAGTTTAGATTTAGTTTAGTTTAAGTTTAGTTAGTTTTAGTTTAGTTTAGTTTAGTTTTAATTAATATTAGTTTTTGTTTAGTTTAGTTTAATTTTAGTTTAGTTTAGTTTAGTTTTAGTTTAGTTTTAGTTTAGTTTTAGTTTAGTTTAGTTTAGTTTAGTTTTAGTTAGGTTTAGTTTAGTTTTAGTTTAGTTTTAGTTTAGTTTTAATTTAGTTATAGTTTAGTTTAGTTAAGTTTAGTTTAGTTTAATTTAGTTTTAGTTTAGTTGAGTTTTATTTAGTATTAGTTTAGTTTAGTTAGTTTAGTTTAGTTTAGTTTTAGTTTAGTTTTAGTTTAGTTTTAGTTTAGTTTTTGTTTAGTTTTTGTTTAGTTTTTGTTTAGTTTTAGTTTAGTTTTAGTTTAGTTTTAGTTTAGTTTTAGTTTAGTTTTAGTTTAGTTTTAGTTTAGTTTTAGTTTAGTTTTAGTTTAGTTTTAGTTTAGTTTTAGTTTAGTTTTAGTTTAGTTTTAGTTTAGTTTTAGTTTAGTTTTAGTTTAGTTTTAGTTTAGTTTTAGTTTAGTTTTAGTTTAGTTTTAGTTTAGTTTTAGTTTAGTTTTAGTTTAGTTTT
>JAQYXR010001834.1:0-23279 GCA_030545055.2 Neoaliturus tenellus | reverse complement strand
GATTGGCTATAGAATTTCCTATTGCACATTATGAATAGCTTGAAACATATAATGTACATAAAAACTAAATACTTAGGGTAATTCACAAAAAATGTACTTGGTGTCTTTTAAGAAATAATTTAACTGGGAAGTGCCTTGAGTGGTGGTGAATAAGTTTAAACAAAAAATACTCACCATAAACTTTGCAACTTTAAGCTAAATTTATCCACCAAGATCTTTTTTTTAAATAAGTGGAGTGCATTAAAGAACTAACCCTACTGAACAAGGGAGTGTGAATTCAGTACTCATTTTGGTTGTTCTAAGTTTAGAGAGTATCGTTACTACAAACTACTACCTAATACAAAACATGATATAACTGTGTATAACATGTGGATTTTCAGCCTGAAGGAAGATTATCTGAAGGCAGTTGCTGGAATTAAAAAGCGCCTCGCAAAGAGAACCCCGACCAAGAACCTGTTGTTCATCGGAGAACTGAAGAGTGCCAATAGCAGAGAGTTTGTTCCAAAAATGGTAAAGTTTTCTAAAATGTTATTTGGAATGAAGTAAAGTATAAAATGATTTAAATGCTAACATTTTGTGGCATATATTTTATAACTTATTGGATCAACACAGTGGAGCCTCTATTAACCAACATCGGCACCACATTATAAGTACATCATTCTAAAACATTTTTGTTTTTGAGTATTTTTTTTTTTTTTTTTTTTTTTTACTCAATGTTTTCGGAGATATAGGCAATTACAGTTTGTCCAATGTTATTCTTATGGGACTAAAAATGGACTTTAATTTTCCCTAGCTATCTAAACGGTTAGGTTAAAAGAAAAATGTCAAAGAATAAAAAGGTCTTAAAATTATTTATAATTAAAAAATTACACAATAATGATGGTTGGTATTAAAAATATCTAAGTTGGCTGCCATATTTGAAAAATGGTATAGACTTTTGAAAAAAAAATTGAAATCACCATAAAAAGCAGAACTAAAAGTCCACTTTGCTTTAACTTTTTTCAATTTCAGTTACGGTTTTCAAGTAAAATAGATGGCGCACTTGTATCAATCACCCTCTATAATATTTTCACTGTATGGCCATGTTTTACTGTTTCATTAGGATAAAACAGCTCCACTGGTAACACGCCATTTTCCAATGCAGAAGTTAGCATGGCTCATCCACTCCTCACTATCTTGCGGTTATGGAGTCATGAAAACTTCAATGAGATCGTGCCCCTTCTCAGCACTGTAAAACTTCTCATGTTCTTCGACTTTGTTAAATATACCTATCTCTTGGGTGTCATTTTTAACATAGTCCACACAAACACAGTGGTCGCTCCTCGCTCCCAACTCCACTGACGGTACTGGGGGTTCACCAGTGGCATAGTCTATGACAAAGAGAAATGACAAAACCAAAAAGTAAAATCCATTGCTGAAACTGAAAAAACCAACACAGGGAAAGTTACAAGCTTAATATGATCAGTCCATTGTTAAGTCAATTCACGTGGAAAAAGTGGGTTAAAAATTAGTTCAGGTATTTTTGCATTAAAAAGATTAACACATTTTTGTGACATAACTACATTAAAATCAGTTTATTTTGCACTAATTAATTCACATATTGCTTATGGAATTGAACTTTATGGCGCTACATCAAAACTCAACTTGAACAGAATCTTGCATCTTCAAAAAGTATCAATAAGAATTATGCTTAAACTGCCCTTTGATTCTCATTGTAAAGACCATTTCAGAAAATTAAAGATAATGACTGTTTTTAGCCTATATATATTTAGAACAGTTTTACACATTAAAAAAAATGAGAGGATCTTGCCAAGACATCTTAACAACCACACCCACAACACAAGAAACAAAAAAAACTTTCAAACTAACAAAATTAAAAAAGAAATAGCTAAGAAAAGGCCAACTTATGCTGGTGTAAGATATTACAATAACCTCCCAGATGAAATAAAGAGTGAGGCTAGCCTCAGAATTTTTACTAAAAAGTTAAAAGAATTCCTCACACTAAAAGCGTTGTACAGTTTTGAAGAGTTTTTTACGAAATGAATTAAACTGAGTGTAAAATAAGTACGAAGAATAATATCTTACTTTTATTAATGTTTTATTGCTTTTATTTACTTTTATTAATTCATTTTATGTTTATATGTAAATATTAATACCAGTAATTGTACTGTAATGACTTCTTTTGTAATGACTGTAAAACTGTTTTGTTTTGACGCCATTCATGTATATTGTAATATATATATAATTGAATAAAGATTTATTGAATTGAATTGAATTGAATTGAAAGTTTGGTTTTCCTATTGACAGAGAGACTTACAAATATAAAATACTTATTAAGGATTATATAATTAAAAGCAATTAAACTGGCATGTACAGATGAGTACAACTACCCCAATAATTTTGTCTCAAATCAGAATACTACTCAGAATTCAAGATTTCACTACTTTTAACTTCATTGCAAATTATGGTTTACTGCTTCTTAGTTACTGTATAAGCTTGTGTTGTTGAGTACTGTACACTGTACCTTCAACACAGAAAGTAAAGGTGATCAGATATTTTTAGTCGCCCTTGGTTGCAGGATCACCTGGTTTGTTTTGTTCCTGGCATGTTGGCCCTGGGAGTTCATTACGGGATGCCGGAAGAACATCTGTCCATGGCTGTGGACCTGATGGAGACTTGCTACCAGACGTACGCCCAGAGACCAACATTCCTTGCTCCAGAGATCACTTTCTTCAACTTTAAGGTACTGTAAATGCATTCATATAAGGCCATTAAAATAACAGGGTGTTGAGAGAAAAACAGGAATTATACGGAAAATTTTATTGGCATGAAAATTATACGGGAATTTCCTAGGTAATGCGTGATTTTGCATAAAAATTGTAGTTAAAATAAGGCGTTAATGCACGCTGAACGGAGACGTCCATGTTCGGCAAGCGGAGTTGCCTAGTTCACCAAACGGAGAAGGCTATGTCCACTGATTGAAGATGCTCTTGTATCTGCCAAACGCAGACACTTGTGTCCGCTGATTGCAGACGGTTTCGTATCCGCCGAACGGAGACGCTCGTGTCCGCCGATTAAAGATGCTCTCGTAGCAGACAAACGGAGACAACTGTGACCTCCAAATGGAGGCACCCAAGTCCGCCGCAGAGACGCTCATACCTACTGAACGGAAACACCTGTTTTTCATAAAAAAAAATGTAATAAGGTTTGGGTTTTTAGCTTTAAAATTATATTAAATAATAATAAGGTGCTTTTAACATTTAAAACAGTAACTGTATAAAGATTTATTTCTGATAAATACTTTTCTACTTTGTCCTCAAACAGAATGTCACCAAACTTTAGTTGACATTTTATTTTATTTGTAAGAATTAGACAAAAAATGAGCCACCATTTGATTTTGCAGGATAATTTGTTCAGAAAGTCGCAATTGGTAGTAGGAGAAAAAAACACCCCTCTTTAATACTGACAGGCCAGACAATAGATAAGCTGAACATCAGACCATAGATAAGCTGAACATCAGACCATAGATAAGCTGAACACCAGACAATAGATAAGCTGAACAAAAGAGCGTCTTCTGCATTCACAGAATCATTTGTGCCGTGTTTTTCTCCACAGGAGATAAACATTCATTGTTCGGCAATTCCTATCCTAATAAATTCCCGAGTAAAAAAAATAAATAAAAAAAAATCACTCCTTATGATCCTTCCCGAAATTTTGGGACCCGTCCAGCTTTACCATCAATATTTACCTTTGAAATCAATTTCATATCATAGTTCCAAGTGAACTTTCCTGAACGAAAGTGAACAGTTAATTTTACATCTATCTTTCCCCTATTATTCTGTTATTTCTAGTTGCACTAGAGTTAAACCTTTTAAAGAAAATAAATTGATTTTGACTTTCATCCATCCGTGATGATTTTGTGCTTTGTTCAGCCCAACAAGGAGGACGAGAACCAGCCGGACATGTACGTCAAGACCAATGACGCGCACAACCTGCTGCGGCCGGAGTTCATCGAGAGTCTGTGGTATATGTGGGTAGTGACCGGCAACTCCACCTATCAGGACTGGGGCTGGAACATCTATAAGGTCAGTAACCAATACCTCAAATCTCTCCAGGTTCTATCACATTCATCCAGCTTTGAGGCACTCAACTTTTAAGTACATTTAAATTTAATTCTTTTCTTCACTTAATGGCCTTCAAAGTATCTTGGTTTTGTGGAAAGATATTTTTATTTTCTATGTTGGGTTTGGATTGCTTTCTTGAAAAATATTTTTCAATGTTTAATAACAAAATATGCATTTGTAAATCTTAAACTTAATCATAAATTTCTTACTCTACTTAGCCTAAATTTTTTTATTATATTGAAATCCATGATATTTTAACCTTGTGGCTTGCAATGCTTTTGTCATTTTTTTACCAGAATTTAGTATGAAAATATATTTAATTTACATGCATAAATTTTTCTGGCAACACTAACACACCAAATTTAATTCCAGGCATTTGAGAGGTACACCAAAGTACCCGATGGCGGGTACACTTCAATAGGCAATGTTAACAATCCTTTGGATACGAGACCACGAGACATGATGGAGTCGTTCTTTGTCAGTGAAACCATCAAGTACTTCTACCTGCTGTTCTCTGATGACAGGAAGCTGGTAGACATTGACAAATGGGTGATGAACACCGAAGGTCATCCACTGCCGATCTACAAATCGTGACGAAATAGTGCTTTTAGTCCTTAGTGTAATTTGAATTCACATCTAGCTTTTGCAGTCCATCTCATACTGGTAGTACAAATAAGGCCTATAGAGCGATGTTGTTGACCATGGTGGTTTACTAGTTACAATTTTTATCAGAACTTGCGATGCAAGTTTTATAGGAAAATTGAGATCTATAATAGTTTTAACTGTGGAGACTTAGTACAAGGAAATTATCACTGTTTTAGAATTAAGAGGTAAATATCACAGCTGGGTTTAATAATGTAAACCAATGATACTTGAAATTTGGAATCCCACCGTGCTTCAAAAGGCAGTTGCGATATTGGTTTCAGGTACAAAGTAGTCATTAAGGCATGTTAGACCTGAACTTTATTCCAACTCAAGTTTCATCAGAGGCAGGAAAGTGAGGGAGGATAAAAAAGCAACTTTTAGGCTGTGTGATGAGATATACTATGTTCAAAACATGATAATCTAAATTAGCCTGACAATCTAGTCAGGTTTCTAGAATATGGTTGAGGATTAAGTGTGTATAAAATAGTGAATATTCAAGACTAGCTGAGTGTATTCAGGATAATATTGTCAGGATTGTAAAATGCTGAACAAATATTTTGATTACTGATTGTGTATTTAATGAAATCTCTTGAGTACCGTTTTTGTCCCAATTTTTTTCTGGGGCAAGGAATGGCATAAAAGGAACCAAATACATTTTGTATTACTTTTATTCTAATAAAAAATTAGCGCCTCAATACTCAATATTTATTAATTTTATTCTAATTAATTAGAGCTTAGATATTATGTACCTCTCTTATTAATATTTTCTACCTTAATATAATGTGTACCTTTTTGCACAGTAGTAGCAACCTATATTCTTTACAACGTATTTTGTAATTTAGTAATGGCAAGAACTAAAGTAAAATTTCTTGAGATTCATTAAAATCTTTTTAGTTTTTGGAAACAAAGTTGATGGTTTGGTAACTTAGGTTTTATTGCTTAAATAATTATTATGTTTACAAAATTTAAAAAATGGACCCAAGAAATGTGTAAACGGTGCTTTAAGTAACTTTGAATAGTGCAAATCATGTGTGACCGTCTTAGACTGGTGCTGTAGCACAAAGATTATAAATATTGGTAACTATGTATGAAGTTAGGTCATTAACTAAGTTAATTACCTAATATAAGTTCAGAGATACATTAATAGTTGACAATGATGTAAAATGTTTTTAAAGCTATATGGGTTTTTGGCCAAGAAAAACTATTGGTTATTTTCTTTTGTTGTGTATATACAACTGCAGAAAAAAAGTATTTAAAAATCTCTAAATATAGATAAGCTCCAAGTCTTATAAACAACACTGCAAAAAGATAAAATAGCGATGTGTGTAATGATTGCACACGTCATTGCCGCTTGAAAATTGTAGTTAGTTCAATGTGACGAAACATCTCGATAGCAGCAATTACTATTTGTGCTCCTAATACACACAAGATTTTTCCAACCACCATAATCGCAACAGATTAAATTTTGTATCCTAAACAAAATTTCATTTAGGTTACGTTTGATTTTTCTGTTTGAACACACTAAAAACTATAAAACATAACCTCAAAAAAAAAAAAAAAAAGCAAATACTAAACAGCAACTATGACCAACAGTTGTGGTATGATTTGTATTAACAGCTGACCTTAAATAGTTATTTGATTTCGCGAGCGGAAATAAAAAGAAAGCGGAAATGAACTGTGTTACATACTGTTTAGACTACAGGTGTTGCAATGTGATTATTTCCTAACAGTGGTAGGAAAACTAATAAAGGGCTTTGACTGGCTTGAATAATAACTGAACATTATCGTAGGTGGGTAACGGCAGCTTAATATTGAGAAGCTGCCAAACGGTCGTTTAGTATTATAGAGAAGGAACTAAATTCCTGGTAGCTATGCATCCTTCCCTTAGGTAGCATATTATTAATATGATTTAAGTGCAAAAGTGCTTTTGCCTATTAATTACAATGAAATTCAACACTAGTCCTTTAGTTATTAGTCCTATTCATTGATTCATTCACTAATTAGTCCAGAAATTCATCACTAATTCCAACAAAAGGACACAGAACAACAGTATATGAAAAATCTCCTTATGAAGTATCCCGCAAAATTATAAATTTGATCAGAACGTATTATAATTTGGAAATAAAAACATCTAAAGATTTAAAAGTATTAAAAAATTTACTTGAAGAAGAACCTTTATACTCCCTTAAAGATTTTTATGAGAAGAAAAAAAAGAATCTACATTAAAAAAAAGAAGAAACATCAAAATTTGGAAAATACTGGATAGTTATTACTTACTGGATTAGTTTATGAGAACATTATTATTAAGTTAGAAATTAAGAGTACCTAATGCATGTATACATGTCTGTAAGGTAAATAAAATTTGAATTTGAAAAAAAATTTGAATTTGAATTCATTAAAACAGTGAATTTTATAAATCTATATATTAATAGGCAAGCATGTTTCTTTTCCTCCTTTTTTCTCAGCTAGTGTGTATCGTAGGAGAAATCCTCGCATATTGTTAGAAAGGTAGTGTCCTGTGATGAGCAGAATCCCATTCTAATTCACATCGGATTCCAAGGCTACGCCCCACAGACTTTCAAAGTTCTAATGTTAATCTTATGGAGAAGGATAATCATTAGACAGCTGTTCTAAAAACAACTGCTTGAAAAACAGCAGATGTTTCAGTTATAAAATGTTTTTAAACTTCTTGGGTCCAGATCAACTGAAATTTTGGTAGAATTTCAATCAGGAGGCGATATCTAGTTAATTAAAAATACTTCTGTTAGTTGTAATTAAACACCACACTATATTTTTGTTGAACTATTTCAATGTATGAAATATTCGTTTTATTAAAGAAGTAAGTGACCATAAGCATAATGTAGGGAGTAGGACAGAGCCCTGATGGCTTTCCAAAACAAGAATAGGCCCCTATCCGTTTTTAATATTGTCTTTAAACCATCATGATGATTGGTGGATTTGTTACCTCAGTTGCTAATGTATAACAAACTTACTAATAAGATTGGCTAGGATTATTGTCTATTTTGAGATGTAAAGTCAGTATATGCCACACAGAAGGATTTTTGCACCCATTTTTTGGTTGAACATCCTCTTGATTCCTAATTACATTTATTGATACTCAGGCAATATTGTCTGTAAAAACATAGTGCAATATATTTCAAACGGTTCCTCTTCTGGTTTTGTTAAGTTGGTATGATTTTACCATCATTGTTACTAACTTTAGAAACAATAATTTTTAAAATGATCTTTTAGCTTAAGTTAATTTAATAATTGTTTCCGCATCACATTTCATTATGTATTTAACCAAAAAGTTCTTGAACTAAAAACCCTTTATTAAAATGTGATTATTAAGAGCAATTCAACCATATTTATGAATCGTGTTCCATTAGTTATGGTATTGATATTCATTTTGATTAGGCCAATTAGTTGTGTAAAGACTTATACACATTTTTATTAATATTTTTAACATTTTATATAAGCTTGTAACACATTTTAAATTTCAGTTTTTGTACCTTTTTTCTATTTGGTTCTTTTAATATGATTTAATTTATGGTTATAAATATTGGTAATTGTTTTCCTGTTGTTGTAATTAGTTTTGCGAGCTTTTTTGTGGTTTTGTTGGTGGTGGTTATTTTGGAGATACCAAAGCCGTTACTATTACTGTTGTACTGTTTTTTTTCTTAGAAAAAGTGTTTCAAAACTGATGAACCTAAAATACAATTCTCGCCTATTGCAAAATAAGGTTGAACATCTTGATTAAAAAGTTGGAAGTGTTATTATTTTTTAATAGGAGCAGATTTTCGCTTAAAAATACATTCTGCAAGTATTAATACAAAATCTCTTAATTTTATAATAAATAAATCTGACTTTGTTCAATTATAACATTAACAGAGTCTTTCAAATAAATAAAAATAATCAGGGTTTCCTTTTGCTCACTTAACTTAAGTAATAATTTTAATTTTGTTGCAGCAGAGTTAAGTGTTTTATACTTGTTTTTAAAATGTTCTTATTATAATGTTATTTTTTGTGTTAATGTCATTTTTGTGTAAGAGAGTAACAGTTTGTCTTGTATTTTGAATATGTATTTTAAATATATTTGTTAGTTTTGAATTTGTTATTAACAATTATTTTTTTATTTTTGTGCAAAATATGGATATGTGATTTACAATATAAGATATTAGGTCAGTTAATGTTAATGTTATATTTTTATCCATAATTTAGGACTGCCTGGATTAGAAAAGTGGGTCAGTTCTGATCTTGATTTTATTTAGTTTTATTTTCAATGTTCCTGACCATGTACAAGTTATTTATTTTAGGCCCCTATCGTTATTGAAAAAATTGTTTTTGGAAATTTCAAATGAAAATAAAGGGGTTTAGGGCTCTTAGCTGAAGCCATTTGGAATAATCACTATGTTATAGTGTTTATAATAGAGGTTCTTTTACAACCGAACAAAGATTATATATATGATTTGCACCGTATAAATTTCTGGTTCTTTTGAGAATTGCATCAAATGAACTGATGGTTGAAGACACATTTTAGTAGGCATCTAGACTTTTTTGGAACTGATCCACTTCCTGAAACAATACAAATGTAACATCTAGCTACAATATAAGTGTATTTGAATTAACTCATGCTGGTTAGCAATACAAAAGCTAGATGTGAATAGTTTTAAACATTAAATCAATTTGTGTAAACTAAGAAGGTTTGATTGTGTGTAAGATTTTGGCTTATGAAAGAATACCTTTGATATGAAAATTGTCACAAGCCTTAATTTTACTTTGCTTGTACTCTTCTCGAATATTCCTAACTTTGTTGATATATAAACCTAAGCGGAAGCTGGGAAATAGTTGTTTATGTTCAAATTTTTGTTTAACCCATGTTATAATGATTTTGGTCCTTGCTGAAATCAATCAGTTTTTCAAATTATATAACATATCATTGTGTATAACACTGTGAATTACTCATTTCCAGCCAAATAACAAATCATTAAATGCCAAACGGGATGAATCTAAACCACAGTACCTAAATCTAAAATTTAATATTTGTAAATGCCTTTTAATTTGTTATGAAAATAACTAAAAGTGCTTTAGATTAATCTAGTATGGTTATTTTTTTACTTTTTTACATGAGTATCATTTAATATTTTTTATTAGATTACTTTCATGTTTTTGGGAAAAAAAGTGCTACTAACACTCAAAATTAATGGTTGAGATATCTTGGGGATCGAACCTATGACCACCTGAATCATTAGGCAAGTGAGACTTCTAATTAACATTGGAAATAAATTGTTTGTCTCCCTCCTCATTTGTTTATAGAAAATAAATTCCAAATTGTTTATACTGTCATCAGCTTAGTTGGGGATTTGTTATGTCAACAAAGCTAGGCAATATTGTAGGTGGGGATTTCACCACCCTAGTCCAAAGTAGACTCTGTTATAGGAGTCCTAGCTAATGATGGTTCTGTACTTAGGTGACTGTTGACTGTCTTGTACAGGTGTATTATATTTATATATTGATTGTGTACAGTTAGTGAAATAATAAATTTATGTTTAAACCAATTCTTTATGTTTTGTTTGATCAATACAATTTATCCTTTAATTTACATTTGCAGTAGTTAATAAGGTAATGTCATCATCAACAAAGACAGGATAATATAAATATAGTAATATGGTTGTCAAAAAACGATTTATTTTATGCAGGTTTATGGCGGAAGTATTGAATTTGTCACAACTCTTCGTAATTGACTATGTAAAAGCAAATACTTTGCTCACTTTACGACATTAACTCTGAGCTATATAGACATAGTATCAATCCCATCAAACATCAAAACTGAAATCTTGATGTTAGATAGTGAATTCCAGAAAACTTCTGGGTCAGTACCAGTGTTACTGAAAAAATTTATGCTAATTTATATTCTAATACTTGATAACCGGTTCAATAAATGAATGGCTCCGCCGAAAAACGTTCTATGCGACAAAAATACAAATTTAGAGATTTTTAGTGAAAAAGATTCTAACAGACCTCCCCAACATCGTGGGATATTTTGCTTTGGAAATATTTATATTGGCACCCCTGATTTTAGCTGTCCATTCCGGCGCCAATTTCGGGAGTTCGCGGGGTTGTTGGCGAATAAGGTTCTATCAGCCGCGATATGGATCCTCCCCCGGCTGTGCCGCTGTCACCCGGCGACATAAATCGTCTTAATTTTGTTAAAAAAAGGAAGTTAAATGTCGGGAAATGGAAAGATTAGAATAGAAAAGAAAGGAGAAACGCCGGATTGCCATATTTATCTAAAACCAAGAAGCCTGTACCAGGAAAACTGCCACTGGGAGCGGTAAGAGGAATAACGTTCTAAGTGCTAAGGCCTAATACCTCTTGATTCCTACTCTTATACTTATGTATAAGTTTAAAATTGTCATCTTTTTATAATATTTGTTTCTAATAATTTTGAAAATTATTTTTTTCTCTAACAAAAATATTTTTAGGACTTAACTATTTTTATTATTATATAATATGTTGAACAATAATATAGTACGTTAAGAAAACGTTTTAAGAAGTATTAACGTTTTGTTCAAGACTTTAATGTCATCTTTTTATAATATTATTCTGATAAAAGTGTTTTATATTCAATTCATTATTGAATTCATGTTGGTACTCCTACATTCCACGATGATTTTTAGCGACAGAGGCTAAGTCCGGGAAAAAACGTTTCAAATGACAGGCGATTGGAACGTTTTACCCCCTAAAAATGCATAAAAATAGTTAAAAATCAGATTGTGGTGAGTAAAAGTGTTGTATAATACTACTATACGAGGTTATATATGTAGTTTTAAAAGATTATTGGCAAAAAATAATTCCAACCTAAAAATTACGTAAAATTTTAGAAATCAATCTTCTTTCCGCTTTTTCTCAAAAGTAGGTTTTTGTCGCATAGAACGTTTTTCGGCGGAGCCATTCAAATAAATAAATAATTTTCAAGAAAATAATATCAATTTTCAGCAATGAGAATAGTAGCTTGTTTGCATTTTTACTAATTTTTATTTAATTGATTCTATTTTAAGGAATATTAAAAATATCTCTTAGAGTTTAATTAATTTTAAAAGCTTAACAAAGCGCTGAATTTGCCTGCTTTGAAGCAACAACTACTGCTGTGGATAGAGACTGACTTTTTTTATCTTTTCTGTTGTAGTTTTTAGAGGTGACAATGAACTTTGGTAGGCCTACAAATGTGTAGACCAGAGATAGTTTAATGTCATAGTAAATATTTGGATTCAAGTCCCTACTGAACTACATAAAGATCAGAAGAAAACTTTTCCATTTTTATGGTTGGTTAATGTAATTTGTTCTATGGTGGATTTCACTTATAGACAATTCTTTAATGATTATCAATTTTTATGGTATAGTATCACTTCGATGAGTCGCAAATAAAAAAATCATCAAAAGTGTTTCTACTCAGCTTCGGAATTTTTATTTACTCAATAAAAAGTATTGAAATAAATAATAATAGAAATTTAGATCTTTTATCAAAATGATGAAGTAAATTTAGATCTTTTATCAAAATGATGAAGTAAATGTGAGTAATTTATTCCTTAGTCTACTAATGGTTGAATATCATAATCCATCTTACCAGTATCGGTGTTAAGTTGTTCAACTATGTCTTCCGTTTTACATCATATTAAAAAAAAAAAAAGGTAAAATCACCATTTACAAACTCAACCCATTTATGCCCCTTGCCCTTTTTTAAACAGTTGAATCAAAACTGGTGTAAAATGTTACATGGCATTCATACAACAAATTTAATTGACATTTTGGATTGACAATATGGTTATCTTTCAGGTTTCAAAGCTGTATCGGCACACACACTGTAAACAGTAGTTAAAAGAAACAAAATCAGTGTTAAGCAAGGTACAACTCTCAAAGAATCAACCGATCCCATCAACTTCCACGCAAGTCTGCCACCGTTTATTTTACGTCGGCCCTCCCACCAACGCTGCCACAGATCGGCTAACCCTTTTAAGATTTGCACCACAGGTCAGGTTTATCAAAATGATGAAGTAAATGTGAGTAATTTATTCCTTAGTCTACTAATGGTTGAATATCATAATCCATCTTACCAGTATCGGTGTTAAGTTGTTCAACTATGTCTTCCGTTTTACATAATATTAAAAAAAAAGGTAAAATCACCATTTACAAACTCAACCCATTTATGCCCCTTGCCCTTTTTTAAACAGTTGAATCAAAACTGGTGTAAAATGTTACATGGCATTCATACAACGAATTTAATTGACATTTTGGATTGACAATATGGTTATCTTTCAGGTTTCAAAGCTGTATCGGCACACACACTGTAAACAGTAGTTAAAAGAAACAAAATCAGTGTTAAGCAAGGTACAACTCTCAAAGAATCAACCGATCCCATCAACTTCCACGCAAGTCTGCCACCGTTTATTTTACGTCGGCCCTCCCACCAACGCTGCCACAGATCGGCTAACCCTTTTAAGATTTGCACCACAGGTCAGGTTTGGTCATGAGCGGGTATCAAAACCCGCGCCGTCGTAGACATCCTGGCCAAGATGCCTACGCCTTAGCCATCTCAGCTATGATGACCGGCACAGTAGACAAGAGGATTAGGGTTTTGAACAGTGCGTTCCACTGGAGGGGAGGACTGTGGGCAGCTTGTATTTGGCTTCGCTATGAAAGCGCAGCACTAAGCCTCTGCACTCTATTTCAAATAAATTTGGGATAATTTATTAATTTTTTGTACATGCTACATAACAGGCAATGCCCAATTACAATGAAGCAGTTCAACAAAATATAAAAAACATTGGAATGACAATAACTACTAACTTAAAGAAAAAAAAATCCAAGTCCATTTACAAAATTTACCAAAGTCAAACATGTAGTTTGAGTCAGTCCAAAACTGTTTCTTAATACTAATAAGGTTCCATAACAATAATAAGGCTAATTAATAAAAAAAGAACAAATAATAAAAATAAATTAATAACAAAAAGAACAAATTCGGGAGCGGTAGCTAAGTGGTAGAGCTCTGGCCTCACAAGCCAGCGGTCCCCGGTTCGATCCCAGGCGATGACATTACACGCACAAACATGAGCGGTCACCTCTCGCTAGCCTTTGTGACTTAATGCCGTGACCGTACCTTGCTGTCTTTAGATCACCGCACAGGCCTATTGACCCATGGTGACGGGCAGTGGAGGTTTAAAATAAATTAAAATAAAAAAATAAACTCTTTGAAGAATACAATAGAAACTTCATTATAAACAAGTACATTAGGTAAGTCAAAAGTAGGAATTTTCATTTAAATTATAACAAAATTCATAGGGAAAAAACTAGGAACAACCCTTATAATTACTGAATTGGGCTACTTAATAGACTATCACACTCGGTTGTGTAGGCACTAAATCTGCAAAAAAAACATCAATCTCTGAGGAAAAAGAATTATACAATCGCATCATGAAATATAAAGGAGAGGAGAAATGAGATCTGGTCCGAGAGAAATTAGGATGAAACAATCTAGAAGATCTATTAAAGAAATACCTTACCTTATCCTTTTTTACTACCTTTAATTAAATCATGACTTAACTAAAAAGGTAGTTTAAGCCAAGTATGAAAACAAGTGCATACAGATTTATATTGGATAAACAAAAAGGATCGTTAACCTGTCCCCTGAGCAATTTGAACAAAAAAATTAGATAAAACAACTTCATTCTTTTGGTTAAGGCTTTTCATCCCAAAAATAGCTAGCAACTATTTATAAGAAATATGTAAAAATACGTTAATTTGTAATATAAAAATCTCAGGGACTTCTTTTGTACCTTTTCAATAATTTGAATGTAAATATTGAAGTAAGGACTCCAGATGATAGCAGACAATTTAAGATTGGTCTTACTAATGAGAAATACAACGGTTTAAAAGTTGAAAGCGAGTTAAAATTAATTGATTGTCTCGTAATAAAATCCCAAATTTCTATAAGCTCTGTTGACACATGTAATTATATATTGATTGAAACTTAATACATTAGGTACATTAGGTAAGTCAAAAGTAGGAATTTTCTTAATATTTTAGACGTGTTTTTTTGTGAAAACGATCTAAATTGGACAAATTAGCGGCAAACAGCGATATTGTTGACATCTCTCTGTATTTGACAGACGATTTGAAAATTCAGTTGTTCTTCTTACTCTCACTTTTTTCAAAGAGGAATACAGGGTAAGAGAAAGTTTTATACATGAAGCTTAATCCACAAATATAATTTCGTATGTATCAAAGTGTACTTTGAAAGACATTTTCAACATGGTAAAGAATAAAGAGGATTTATTTTGCCCAACATGTAACAAAAAAATTATTAAGAGTCGTGCATCAGTGGCCTGTACAACTAGCTGCAAACAATGGTTTCACCTATCATGCACAGGTCTCAGTGATCTACAGTTTCAAGATTTATCAAAGGGATTTATGACTTGGACCTGCATGGTCTGTACTATAAAAGGTGAAAATACCAATTCTTCATCACCAATAACTGCCGAAGAATTAAATTCACCACTAGAGTTGAATATGACAGATGTGGAAGAAAAAATATGTAGTCTTGAAAATGAGCCTGACCTCGAAAAATCTCTGACAATTGCCGCTGAAGCGGGAAACGCTCTTCTTAAGGAAAATGAAGCTCTGAAGCAAGAACTTTTTGATGTCAAGTCTACAAAATCAGCACATTGCTTGGAGCTAGAGGACAAACTTAAAGAACTTGAAATTAAAATTAGTGCCGAAAAGGACAGATCTGCATTAACTGAAAAGACTATGAACGAAGAAATATTAAGCCTAAAAAAGAAACTGGACTATTCCGAAAAAATGTTATCTGAAAGAGATGACACTGAAGGAAAAATTGACAAACTCGAAAGTCTATTACTTGTAGAAAAATCCCTGCATTCAAAGCAGGTAAAGTGTAATCTTTTGTTGAAGAAAGACATAGAGAGCTCAGTGAATAAAGTAGCTGGGTTAGTTGCAGAAAATGAAAAACTCAAAAATGATCTAGAAAGCACACTAAACAAAGTGACAGGATTAGTTTCAGAAAATGAACATCTTAAGCTCTTGACAGGTAGATCAGATCAGGAAGAAAGCCATTCTTCACCAGGAATTGCCATGTCCAATATCTCTTTAGCAGAAGAGCTATACAATGAAAAAGTAAAACATTTAGAAGACCTTATACAGTTCTATCAAGAATGTTTAACTGAGAAAGATAATGGATATGAAGAAAAAAACTGTCATATAAATGAACTACTAACTTCTCTGGAGGTAATGGAGAGTGCTTGGCAGCAAGACAAGCAAGAAATAAAAGAGCTTAGAAGTCTTAACAAATCGCTTGAACTACAACTAACTGAGTTCCAAAATTTTTATCAACCTGGTGGAGTAGCGGCTAAAGAGTCCTCATCAACAATTGTAACTAGGAACTCTTTTAGCCTACTTGAAGAACCAATAGTCTCTGACGCGACCACAGTGCAAAACACTCAAGAAAAGGGAGATAAAGGAAATTTTAGAGTATCAAAGTCAGATAACAAATCCAAAACTTTGGAGGCTTGCAATAGTATGAAAAATCCTAATTTAATTCCCAAATCTGGCCCTAAAGTCTCTATCGAAGCCGATAGCCAAGGGAAAGATCTAGTTGAATTTTTTACTATATGGAACATAGAGTATAAAATTCTTTACGATCGACTTTAAATTTCTCTTAGGCGAATTTTTGACCCCCAAAAGGCTTTTTTATTACTAATTTGATTTCAATGAAATTCTCAGGTTAGATTTTAAGTATTTTAAACTAGGTAATAAACTATAATCGAGCAATTATTTTCAAGTATTAAAAAAGCTTATTTTCCGGAATTTTTGACAGAACTTTAGTTGTTTAGGCTACATGGTTTGACTAATGTAGTTGCTATGATCAGTTTATTTTCCCCATCGCAGCTGAGTTGTCGCTGTATGCTGAAAACAACATAACATAACCTTTTCTTGTTTATTTTTGCTCGCCGTTATGTTACGTTTTTAATAAAATTTAATTGATATTTTGACAGACCTGTTTGTTAAATCAAATAGATCAACACTGATGTTTACTTGTTGAAGTTATAAATTATAGTCTACCAAAAGATAGGCATGTTGATGTGGAATGAATTGGTGTCGTACGGAATTATGCGATTAACTAATTTATGGGATACAACTAATATCTATTTGGGAGAAAGATTTAATTGAATAATTAGAATGTGTTGTGCCATTGTAGCCTATGTCTCAGGTAACAAAATATGCATTAAGTGTTAAGTAAGCGTAATTCTACAATACTTAAATTACTTGATTTTTATTAATTTTGATTAACTAATCATGGATTTTAAATTGTATTGTTTTTTTTTCGCTCTACAATCTATTTACCTTTAATATTGTAAGCATAATATTATTAAGTTACTTGCTTGTTTTGAGGTCTTAGCTAAAATCATTCTTTGTATGTATTTATTTGTAGGCTAGGCCTAGGATGTACGCCGGTTGACTTCGGACGGTTAGATGACGTTCCACTCTTCACATTCGAGGAGATGGAAACCTCCGTTCTCTCCCTAAAGAGCAACAAGGCTCCTGACCCGGACGGGAATTCCCAGCGAGGCTTTAAAGAATGTATTTTCAATTAATGCTGACTTGTTGTTGAGAATGTACAAACGCCTGTTTGGTAGAAGGGGTGTTTCCGGCTCCCTATGGAAAACCGCAAGACTTGTAGTGATCAGCAAGGGCAAAGGTGATCCGAGCTGTCGTCGTCCCACAGGCCTTTCTACACGTTGGACACGGCTGGGAAGCTGTTCGAGAAGCTGATCCGTTGCCGCCTGACCTCTGCCGTGGAAGCTGCCGGGGACTCATGCCCCCGTCAGTATGGCTTCAGAAAGGGACGGTCAACGATTGACGCTATCACCGAAGTCCATGGAGAGCTGTGAAGAGAGTCGAGAGCCACAACCATTTCTCTCGCTGAGTAGTGCTTCTTGTTACGCTTATGTCAAGAATGCCTTTAACTCGGGCGAAGTGGGTCGATATGTTGGATGCGCTTCGCAACACCTTTCGCGTTCCTGCATATCTGTTGCGACTCATTAAGGATTATCTCCGCTCTCAAAGCCTTATTTACGACACAAGGGACGGAACGTGGACGATGGAAGTCATTTCTGGTGCCGCGCAAGATACTCGGCCAGGATCTCTGGAATGTTGCCTATGACAGCCTCCTGAGGTCGGAGATGCCTGAGGAAACCACTTTGGTTGGGTACGCCAATGATGTCGCAGCTCCTCATTGTCGCACGCAACGTTGAGCTGGCCCAACTAAAGTTGAACCGAGTCATGCGTGTGGTCAACACATGGATGTCCGATCACGGTCTCTCGCTTGCTCTCCGTAAGACGGAGATTGTGATATTTACGAAGAAGAGGATAGACACCGTCATTCTGTTCCGAGTGGGAAGGGAGGTGGTCCAATCAATTCATGCTGCTAAGTACTTCGGGATTATGGTGGACACCAAGTTAAGCTGGAGGGATCAGATATTCCGTACGGCGGACAAGGCCGCTAAGGTAGTCACTTACCTTAGTAGGCTGATGGCCAATGTCGGGGTTCCACGATCCAGCAGAAGACGTCTGTTGATGTACGCGGTTCAGTTCGTGCTTCTTTATGGAGCAGAGGTGTGGGCAGACGCTCTCGATAAAGAGTAGTACAGGTTGCGACTCGCCCGGGTTCAACGTTGAGCGCGCTCAGGGTGTGTTCCGCCTACCGGACAGTGTCCGAGCCTGCCGTCCTGGTGGTCCGCCGGAGTTATCCCTGTCAAGCTCTTGGCAGGAGAGAGGAAGGCAATTTATCAGAGACAAGTCGAGATTGGCAAGGACACGGCAAGAACAGCAGAGCGCTCCCGAACCTTCTAGCAGTGGCAACACAGCTGGGAGCACGACACCCGAGGACGATGGACTGCGCGGACTTATCAAGCACGTCCAACCATGGGTGGAATGGCGGCCAATTCTTTATTTATTGCTCGGGCCTTCCCGACGATGCGGAACACACATTTTTCCGCTGCCCCCGTTGGGAAGGGTCCCGCCTGAAGGCCACACAAATTTTTGGTGCATTTTCGGTGGACTCGGTCTGCCAAAAGATCTTGGAGGATGAGGGCAACTGGGATTGTTTATCACAGTTCGTGCGGGGCATCCTCCTGGAAAAGAAACATGATCTGGACCGCGAAGTGGCCCAGATCCCTTGATCGAGTGGCTGGATAAGGAGTGAACCCCACGGGCATAAGCCAAATTTAGGCCTAGCCCTACGTAATGTGATAAACAACTCCAGGTTAGAATCCTAAAGAGTAGAGGCGAGGTTTTTTAGTGGGTAAACCCGTTTTTAGGGGAGTCCCACACTACAGGCTTGCCACCTGTGTGCGTAATGCATTTTTCTTACCTCTCCCTCAAAAAAAAAAAAAAAAAAAAAAAAACATTAAAAGCGTCACCTAATAACTCAAAAACTCAAAAAGTGAGTAAAAAATTCTTGTACGGGACGGACATCGGAGCGTATTCCTAGTATTTCACTTGAACAGGATGGACTCATTGATCAGTTTCTACAGTCACGTGCAAAGTGGAGCACCTTTAGAAGCTATTACTGCAGCAACTGCTAGGAATCCTGAATACAACTTGTACACAAAGGAGGACTATATTGTTTGGATCGGCGGTACCAACAACATAACTCCCAAGACATGCCCAAATAAAATTATAAATAGCCTTGAAAAAGAAGTTAATAAATACTGTAACACAAACCTAATCATTGCGACCATCCCCCAGAGATACGACCTTGGAAAATATTCAGATGAAAATCTTATAATTGATGATATAAACCACTCTATCAGGGGACTTATCAACAGATATCAACACTTGAGACTTTTAGATTTACAACTTTTCCTAAGCCGCCACCACCACACTTCCCATGGACTGCACATCAACAAGTCTGGAAAAAAGGCAGTTGCACTACTTGTGCAAAATATTATATGTCCTTCCAATAAAACAGGGAATTCTAACCGTAGATACAAATCAAGAAATGGAAGTAACTCCTTGCAACTCAACAGAAAATCACCTGTAAGCTGCCAACCAAGCTTACCACCAAATTTAAATTTGGTCTCCTCACCATCCCCATCCTCGCGCATTCAAAATCAGGCATCCAACAGTTCCCCTGTGAAGGCATCTACATGTCCTAGAGTTGCACTTGGATTTCAACTCTACAGTGAGGTAGCAAAATCAAACTATACAGTGAACAATCCCCCAGAAAATCCTTACTTACCTGTAATCTGGCCTTCCTCGCAGACTTGGAACCCACAATGTTTTGCCCAGTACTCTTCTCTCTCTGGTCAGCCTCAAGTCTACAATTCTCCATGGATGATGCATAATAATGACTTCAGAGGTGAAACACCAGGAAGAACCTGTACCGAACCTACACACTATGCTCCTTCACCTGCAGAGTCACCGGTCCCGAGGCTGAGTTCACCAATAGTATCACCGCCACTAAATGCAAACTTCTGGTCTACTCTTCAGTCACCTTCCTTGGTTCAACTGCCCTCAGTCAATACATCCAATTTTCAGCAGTCTCCCAGATATAGTGTTGGTGAAAGTGATGCCAGTGTTTTTTTTAGGGAAGCCACTCTTGGTTCCCTTCAACCAAGTGTCTGTTCCTACTCTCAAAGTGTAAATCAGAGAAATGATATAAAGTGGATTAAAAGCATAGTTGTGAATTGTCAATCATTAAGGAATAAGGTAGATGAACTATCTGTTGTCTTAGAGGATTTCAACTCTAATATTGCCATTTTGAGTGAGCACTGGTTACTCAATGAAGAGGTACAATTCTACACTCCGAAAAATTTTAAAATTGGATCTGTATTCTGCAGACCACAAGACCCACATGGAGGTACTTGTATTCTATTAGATAAAGATTTTAAGTTTGATATTTTTGACATATCCTCAATGGTAAAAGTTGAAGTCCTTGAAGCCACAAGTGTATTTTTATTAGACTATAATGTTGTAATTGTTGCAATTTATAGAACCCCCAGTTCCGATTATAATCAGTTTCTTACAGCTCTTGATCAGTTAATACAATTTGTATCAATGAAAAAATCAAATAGTTATATAGTTCTTGGAGGCGACTTCAATGTTAACATTTTAAAATCAGACAACAAAACTGAACTGTTTTTAAACATTCTTAAGTCCTATAATTTATATTGTGTAAATAAAAAGCCCCACAAGGGAAAAGAGCTGTCTTGACATTGTTGCAACTAATTTTGATCAAAATGATTACAAGCAAAAATTGTGGCATGAGAAAATATCAGACCACTCTATCTTGTGTTTGAATTTAAAATTAGAAACTTGCCACAGAAAATTAAGAAGGAATTTCATTTAGAAAACTAAGTACAGAAAATCTAAATGATTTTGTTCTTGGCTTAAACAATGTCAACTGGGGTCAATTGTACAACATTACTGAGGTTGAAGATGCCTTCACTTATTTTTTATCTACTTTATTACAGTTGTATAATATATCATGTCCTAAGATTAATAAGAAAGAAAATGTAAGAAGGAGAAAAAAAATGCACAACCTGGTTTGATGATACATTAAGAAACAAAAAGAACACACTCATACTCATGCAAGATATGTTAAAGATTCCCATTTATAAAATAATCACCATCTTCAACTGATCTACATTAACTTTAGGAAAAGCTATAGGATTAGCATTAAGGAAGCAAAAATGAGACACAATGAAAATTTTATTCTTCAATCAAGCAACAAGTGTAAAGCGGCTTGGAAAATTATAAAGTCAGAGTCAGGTTTGGTGAAGGCTGAGGATGACCCTCCCCCCATTCCTCAGCTGAGGAATACAACAACTGGTTTACAGGCTATGGGAAACAATTGCTTATTAAGTCTTCTGATGTTGCCATGACCCATGACTTTTCTTCAATTCATGCAGAGCCTGTTGTTTTGCCGGATGATTTTCAGTTTGGAGGGGTTTCAATCCTGATCTGTATGCCATCTTCAAAAGCTTAAAACCGTCTTAGAGTGAAGATGTCTTTGGGTTGACAAATAATACTGTTAAGTTCATCTTCCCTTTATCCTTGAACCGGTCTCGTATCTGGTAAACCTTTCTCTCTCACGTGGCTACTTTCCTAATTGTCTCAAAGTATCAAAGATGATACCTTTGCACAAAAAAGGCAACAGAGATTCCATGTCCAACTACCGGCCTATTTCAGTTGTTCCAGTTTTCTCAAAGATTCTAGAAAACTTGTGCTAAGCATCAACTATTCCAACATCTGAATAACAATCATATACTTTCTAGCAGTCAATTTGGCTTCATTCCAGGTTCATCTACAATTGCAGCTCTGGATAGTGTTATTACTGAAATTCTCTCCTCATTTGAATCTGGCAATTATCTCGGATTGGGCATCATAGACCTAAAAAAGCCTTTGACAGTGTTCCACATAAAATTCTTCTGGAAAAGTTATCAGTCTATGGAATAAAGCACCACAATCTACGTTTTTTTGAAACCTTTATCTGCGGAAGGCAGCAAAGAGTTGTTATCAATTGCCAAATGTCGAAACCTAAAGAAGTTTTTGCTGGAATTCCCCAAGGTTCTGTTCGGGTCGGTTTTATTCATCTTGTTTATTAATGATCTTCCTCAAAACATCCCTTTTAAGACTGTTTCTATATGCGGATGACACTTCTTTTGTAGTCTCTGGCAGCAATGCCCAAGTCGTTGAAGAAGGTATTGCTAAGTGTGTCAGCGATTCTTCCAGATGGTTTAAAGCCAATTTCTTGGAGATAAATGAAAGCAAAACAGAAAAAATAGTTTTCAGTTTGAGACAGAATAATTTAGACCAACAAAACCATATTCGATTATTGGGGAATAGTTCTGGACCCAAGTTATCATGGAACCTCATACCACTCATGTCATCTCTAAACTTTCCAGAGTGTGCTTTTTACTCCGAAATTGAAGGCTTCTGTCTCCGAAAATATGTTACTTCTGGCTTATTATAGTTTTTTTCATTGCCATCTTATATATGGAAATATTCCTTTTGGGTAGCTGTCCAAGCGCTAAACAAGTCCTCCTGTGGCAAAAAAGAGCCCTTCGCATAATGGTAGGAATTCCCAGCGAGAAAGTTGTAGGCCTTTTTTCCAAAAAATTTGGAATTATGACTGTGCAGGCCATTTTTTTGCAACAGAACTCCTGTATGTTAAAGAGAACATGAAAAATTATCCAGTTAGGCAGGAAATCCACAATTATACAACCAGAAATTGTCACAATCTCATTATTCAAAAGCCTAGGTTACAAAAATTTTCAAATAGCCATAAGTACTTACAGATCAAATTGTTTAATAACTGCCTTTAGAATTTAGAAACCTACCTTTAAAGACTTTCAAGGCTAGGTTAAATGGTTTTCCTGACAAAAAATGTGTTCTATGAACTGAATGAAGTTTTTTAATTTTAATGGTATG
>JAQYXR010001833.1:0-23294 GCA_030545055.2 Neoaliturus tenellus | reverse complement strand
TTATTTTTAACTGGAATTTAAATACCCCCGTCACAGCACACCTGCGTACTCAGCGAATTTTCAATGGAATTTCAGATTATTTACTTTTTCCATAAAAACACCATAGGATCGAGTATGTAGGTTTGCTGCCATGGGGTGTTGTTAGAAAATCTAAGTTAATCAATAATTGGTGAATGTAAACACAAAATTGTATCAAGCTAACATGGCAATTTTTTATTTTCCTTATAAACCCCATGGGGTTGAGTATGTAGGTTTGCCGCCATATGGGTTTTGAAAGCAAGTATAAGTTAAACCCTATCTAGATAATGTACATACCAAATTTGATTAAGTTATGTTTACCAATAAATAAGCAAGGTGTAGGGTTTTCTTGATTTCCCATAAGAATAACATGGAAATCATATTTTTGGATTTTCCCCGTAACCAGTTAAGCTAAGATAAAAATTAAAATACCAATTTGTTTGTTTTTTTAAGCTCTTTTAAATGGTTTTAGTTAAAATTGATAAATTTTGAAAAATGAGGTCCAAAAATGCAAAAAAACCCATTTTTGACCCCTTTGAAACCCCATAAAACCCTGTTCCCATAACCCGATCACGCTGATTCGCGAACTCATGAAAATAGACCTGGTCTTACACCTTCATTCCAAATTTCATCAAAATCGGAGGTTTCCTTCAAAAGTTATCAGTACCACGGACCCATATATATATATATATATATAAGTAGATAGTATCATGTTACTTCTAGGACACTTTTGGAGACAATCAAAAATCAAACAAATTTCATAGTTTTTCAATACAATTATGCAATATTTTTGCCACTTTTTGGCCAATTTTCAGCTTTTGTCAAATTGTCTTAAAAAATATGCAATTTTAATGAAATTTTTAACAAATATGCCTAAAATTTTCTACAAAATAAAATTTTTTTAAAAACAAGTAAAATTATCACATTTTATAAGTATTTTTTTAATAAAATCAATAGTTGACTTTTCATAAGGTAATTTAAAATTTTAGTAGTATTTTTTCAATAAATTTGAATTTTTTTAAAACAAGTAAAATTAAGGTTTAGTATCAATAATATTGTAATAATTATTCAAATTTAACTAAAGCAGTTTCTTTATCATCAAAAGTCTTAATATCAGTGACAATTAAATGTAAATCTTTTTTATTTAATTCTTTAATTGATTTATCATCAATTACATTAGTAAATCTTTTTGGTAAATGTACTTTACATTTTTCTAATTCAACAATAATTGTATATCCATATTTATCTTTAATTCTTTCAAATTTTTCAATTTTATATTTTTCATTTAAATTTAAACTTTTTAATGGTTTATATTCTTTAAATCTTAATTCTCCAATATTATTAATTTCTTCTAACAGATCCATTTATATAGGAAAAAATATCACAAACTTGTTTGTGATAGATATGTTAAAAAGTCATTATCATAATTAGGTTTTATACAAAAATCCATATTTAAGTATTTAAAAATCATAGGTAATAATTTTTTGTATGATATATTACTTTTCTTAAAACATAAATATTTATTAAAAAATAGTGTAATTTTTTCTTTATCTTCATTATTCAATTCAAAATCAATATTGTATATTTTGTTTAAAAATTGATAGTAAAATATCCAATTTGTACAATTCCTTTGTTTTAAAAATAATTTTATATTCTTAGGTGTTATTTCAAAATGATTGGAAATACATAAAATATATAATTCATTAATTAATTGTTGTGTTTTATATGGTTGAAAATGGTTAAATTCTCTTAAAATATGTTTAAGATGTTTATTCTTATTACTTTTTCTCTTAATCTTTTTTTCATAAATAATTCTTTTACATATATTACATCCTACACAATTTCCAATAATAGTAAAATTAGTTTGATTATGACATCTATAACACATATCCATTTATTAAAAAAAAATTATACATAAATGAATGAACCAATTCATTGTCACAAATGTAAGAAAAAAACTAAAAATATTAATCCACAAATTGTTGAAATGAAAAATGGATTATATAGAAATGCTACTAAATGTTTAATTTGTAAAACAAATAAAAGTAAAATTTTAAAAAAAGAAGTTAAACCTATAATTAAAAAAGAATTAACTAAAAATGAACAAATAATTGAAGCAAATGAAATTCATGCTTCAATCAGAAAGAAATTTCTAAAAAGAAAAATAATTACATTAGGTATTGATGATTTATGGGCAGCAGATTTAATTATAATGAAAAATTATGAAAAAGAAAATGATGGTTATAAATATATGTTAAATGTGATAGATACTTTCTCAAAATATGTTTGGTCAAAACCATTAAAGAAAAAAGATGGAAAAACAGTTTCTAGAGCATTTGAAGAAATAATTAAGGATGCAATTAAAATTAATCATAAATCACCTAATCTTTTACATACAGATAAAGGATTAGAATTTATCAATAAAGAATTTAAAGAAATATTAAATAAATATAATATTAAATTGTATCATACAGAAAATGAAGAAAAATCAAGTATAATAGAAAGGTATAATAGAACACAAAATGAAAAAATGAAAATACAGTTTGAAATTAATAAAAATTATAGATGGATAAATATTTTACCAAAAATTGTTAAAGAATATAATAACTCATATCATTCAACAATTAAAATGAAACCAATTGAAGTAAATAAAAATAATGAAAAGGATTTATTAGATACTGTTTTTAAATATAAACCACCAAAAATAATAACCAAATCAAAATTTAAAATAAATGATAGAGTTAGAATTGGAAATAAAAAATCAACATTTTCTAATAAATATAAAAATAATTAGTCTAGAGAAATATTTATAATTTCTAAAATTAATAATACAAATCCAGTTACTTATAGTATAAAAGATCAAAATAATGAAGATATTATTGGAAATTTTTATGAATATGAATTGAAAAAAACCAATTTGTAAATTTTATTTTATATAAATGGAAAAGATATGTTTAAGGTGTAAATAATATAAAGATATATCTATATTTTATAAAGACAAAAATACTAAAGATGGGTTATATTATTATTGTAAAGAATGTAAGGATGTGTATTATAAAAAATTATATGATAGTATTAAAGTTATTGAATTAAATGAAAAACAATGTCATAAATGTAAAGAAATTAAAGATATTTCAAATTTTAATTATTATCATTATAGTAAAGATAGAAAAAATACAATTTGTATACAATGTATTAGAGAAATGTTTTTAAAACCACAATTTTGTGAATGTGGAAGAAATATTAAATGGACTAATAATTATTTAAGACATTTAGAAACTAAAATTCATGACAAAAATATAACAAAACTAGAAAATTTAAAAATATGATAAAAAATGAAGACAAAATTTTACTTGTTTTAAAAAAATTCAAATTTTATTTAAAAAATATGATTTAAACTATAAATTACCTAGTAAAAAGTGGAAATACTTCTTATATTTTTAAGAGTTTTATTTCTAAGTAAAAATTATTTTTAATAAATAAAGAATTTCACCCCTAATAAATGGAACGAACAAATACAAATATTAATTGTCCTTATTGTAATAAAAATATATTATATAAAAATTATGATAGACATTATAATTCAACTAAACATTTACTAAATAAACAAAAATATGATAATAAAATATTTGAATTAAAACATTGGTGTAAAAATAATAATATATATAATTATAAAAATAAAACTTTAGATGAATTAACAAATATTAAAGAAACATTTGATCTTACAAATTATTCATTATTTAATATAGTAAAATTAAATGAAATTGCAAAAAAATTATCTGTCAGAAATTATGAAAAATTATCTAGAGATGAACTAATTAAAAGATTAAACAAAATTAAAGAAAATCCAAATAATTTAGAATATAGATCATTTAAATATATTCAAAATTTAGCAATTAAAAATAGTATTAAAATTGTTAATAAAACTAGAAAAGAATTGATTGGATTATTAAATGATTATTTTAAAAATAGACCAATTCCAAAAGAAAATATAATAAATATTCAAGAAGCTTCGTCATTAAAAGGATATTTTCAAGATTATATTTTAACAAATTCAAATGATGATTTAGATATTAATGATTATTTAGAAACTCAAAGAAATGAAATAAAAAAATTGATAGAAAAACAAAAATTTAAAAATATTAAAGGACAGATGGCTTTAGAATGTGAATATGAAAGAAAATTAATAAATGGTGAAATTCAAAATAGTAATATGTATTTTTGCATAAAAAGTTCAGATATTTTAAATATAGATGATTTTATTGATGATCAATTTAAGAAATTAATAGTTAGAGAACAACTAAATCAACCATCAAAAGGCTCTGGTTGGTCATTAAAAAGATGTGTTGAACTAAATCTAAAATTATCTAAAAATAATTCATTAAATGCTGGATCATATATAGAATTACCAAATGAAATTAAGAATAAAAAATGTTGTGTAAATTTTAAAAATAAAGATGAATATTGTTTTATTTATGCAATTAGATGTGCTATTGATAAACCAAACGAACATGCTGAAAGAGTTAAACAATATCAAAAATATATAAATGATGATATTTTTAAAGGTTTTGATTATCCAATATCATTGAAAGATATTAAATTATTTGAAAAAAGATCATTTGATTCTAAATATAACTATCCATCAATGTCAATAAATATTTATAGAATTGATGAAGATGAAAAAATAGTGCCATTACAAATATCTGAACATTATAATTCAAAACTAGAAATTGATTTTTATATTATAAAATTGGTAATAATTCTCATTATATATTGATTACTGATTTAAGTAAGTTAGTATCTAAGCAATTAACACAAAAAAATAAAAATAAAAAATATATTTGTAGAAGATGTTTGACTCATTTCTACAAAAATAAAGACTTGAATAATCATTTAGAGATATGTAAATCATTAGAACCTTGTAGACCTATAATGCCATTTAAAGGTCAAACTGTAAGTTTTAAAAATTATTATAAAAAGTTTGAACATCCATATGTAATTTATATGGATTTTGAAAGTATATTAGAAAAGATTGATAATTGTAAAAATAATCCAAATTGCTCATATACAAATAAAATTCAAAAACATAAACCATATGGATTTACAATCTATTTTGTATCTAGAGTAACTAATAAAATGTATAAACCTATTTGTTATAGAGCAAAAAATGAAGAGGAATTAATAAATGTACCAAATAAATTATTTGAATATTTAGATGAAATTTCAAAATATATAGCTAAAAAATATAATTCAAAAAATAAAAAGCCTACGAATTTAACTAATGAAGAAGAAATTAATTATAAAAAAACTAATATTTGTCATATTTGTGAAAATAGTGGTTTTGATAATGATAAAAGAATAAAAGTAAGAGATCATTGTCATTTAACAGGAAAATTTAGAGGTGCTGCACATTTAAATTGTAATTTAAATCTAAAATTTCCTCAAAATATTCCTATATTCTGTCATAATAGTTCAAATTATGATACACATTTGTTTATAAAAGAATTAGCTAAAAAATATGGTAAAATTGATTTGTTAGCTAATACAGATGAAAAATATATAAACTATTCAGTCAATTCTGGTTATGGTTATGAATTTGAAGGTGATAAACCTAGAAAATTTATAAAATTCTCATTTGTAGATACATTTAGATTTATGGCTACATCAATTGAAAAATTAGCTAAAAATCTTAAAGAATTTAAGCATATAAATAAATTTATAAAAGAAAATGATATAATTGAATATGATAATGAAACTTTAAAAATATTAACTTCTAAAGGTGTATTTCCATATGAATTTATTGATAATGTTGAAAAATTAAACTATGATAAAATATTAGAAAAAGATCAATTTTATAGTTGTTTAACTAATGAAAATATAAGTGATGATGATTATAAACATTATATAAAAGTTTGGAATAAATTAAAAGTAAAAACATTAGGTAATTATTCAGATTTATATAATATTCAAGATGTTCTCTTATTAGCTGATATATTTGAAAATTTTAGATCTGTTTGTTTGAAAAATTATCAATTAGATCCAGCACATTATCTAACATCACCATCATTAGCTTGGGATTCTATGTTAAAATTAACAAAATTTAAACTAGAATTAATAAGTGATTATAATATGTATTTAATGATTGAAAAAGGTATTAGAGGTGGTATTTCACAATGTATAACTAGATATTGTAAAGCAAACAATAAATATACAAAAAATTATGATAAAACAAAACCTGAAAATTATATGTTATATATAGATGCAAATAATCTATATGGATGGGCTTTAAGTCAAAAATTACCTTATAAAGATATAACATGGATGAATCCTAATACATATACATTAAATGAATGGGAAGAAACAATATTAGAATTAGATGAAAATGCTGAATATGGATATATATTAGATGTTGATTTAGAATATCCTATTGAATTACATGATGACCATAAAGATTTACCATTAGCACCTGAACATTATAATAATAAGCTTTGCACAACATTATTTGATAAAAAAGATTATGTTATTCATTCAAGAAACTTAAAATATTATCTACAAAAAGGATTAAAATTAAAGAAAGTTAATAGAGTTATAGCATTTGATCAAGATGATTATATGAAAAAATATATTGAATTAAATACCAAATTAAGATCCAAATCAACATCAGATTTTGAAAAAGACTTTTTTAAATTGATGAATAATAGTGTTTTTGGAAAAACTATGGAAAATGTTAGAAATAGATGTGATATTAAATTAGGTGATGAAAAGTTTTCATTAAAACAAGCAAAAAAACCTAATTTTAAAACATTTAGTATATTTGATAAAGACTGTATTGCTTCACATATGATAAAAGAAAAGGTTAAGTTTGATAAACCAATCTATATAGGATTTTCAGTACTTGATTTATCAAAATTACATATGTATCAATTTTATTATGAAAAATTAAAGAAGTTTGATCCAAATATAAGGTTATTATATATGGATACAGACAGTTATTTTATAGAATTTAAAAAGGATCCATATAAAATTATTAAAGAAAATATTAATGAATTTGATACAAGTGATTATAAGAAAGAACATGAATGCTATAGTGAAAAGAATAAAAAAATAATTGGTAAATTTAAAGATGAGTTAAATGGTGAAATATTAGAAGAATATTGTGGTTTAAGATCAAAATTATATAGTTATGAATTTAATAATAAAAATCCTGTAAAATGTAAAGGTATTAAGAAAAGTGTTGTTGATAAAACATTACATATGGATGATTTTAAGAAATGTTTATTTGATGATCAAGAACAATATAGAGAAATGACTTGTATTAGAAGTTTTAAACATGAACTATATACAATTACAATAAATAAATTAGCTTTAAGTAATAGAGATGACAAAAGATTTATTTGTGAAAATAAAATTGATACATTACCTTGGGGGTATAAAAATAATTATAAATAAATGGAAATTTTAATTGTTCCAAAAGAATTAATAAATAATGATTTTGATATAAAATTATATTTATTTAAAACTAAAATATCAAATAAATTTTTAATATATCTTTTTAAATATAAAAATTATTTTGTATATCATTATAAGTTTATTTTTATAATAGAACCATTTATAAATATAATAAAAAATTATGTTAAAGAAAGTTTTAAAGAAAATGATCAAAATTATATTAATAATTTATAACCATATGATATTGAATTTATACTATAATTTTATGTGTATTTTTAAATATTTTCTTTACTAAATTTAAATATATTCAATAATTTATTGAATATCTAACGTAAAAATATCTATAAATTTTACTTTATTATCATTATAAGTAAGACCCGTCTTTAAGACGGGTCTCAAATTTGTATATAATTTATTATATTTATGAATATTTTTGAATGTTTAAGAAGGGTAACGTTTTGTTACCCTTAAGTTTTTATTGTATGATAAGGTTTCCTCCTTTAAAAATTTTTAAAATAAATATTATAATTTATATGGGACCCATTTTGGGTCCTACCTAATTTTAATAAGTTTTGTATGTTTTTTACTATATGATAGGGGGACAAATTGTCCCCTCTAAAAATATCTATAAATTTTAATTTATCATCAACTATTCTTACTGTTTATCTACCTTTTTGATTATAAAATTAATAAATATAAACCAGATTCATTAATAAATATTGTTTTAATATCTATTTTATTGACGCCCTGTTTTAGGGCATCTGAAAACATGTTTGTACATCAATTTCTAGGGTGTCATAATTTGTGACATCTATAATTTTTATGTAAATTAATTTATCATCATTATGTAAGTGTAACTGTTGGTTACACTTGATATTTTTAAAGTTTTATATATTTTTCTTTTACATTATCAAATAAAACTTTTCTAGAATTTTTATATTTTAAAATATCTTTTCCTTTAAACCAAGGATTATTTTGTTTATTAAATACAATTAATTTATTATTAAATATAAAATTATTGTTAATTAAATCAATTATGGTTTTTATTATTTATGTAGACAAATTTTATATTACAAATTTTGTTTTAATCTTAAATATACAATACTTTTAATATTTTCATTATTTATTAGATTTCCATCACTATCTTGAATAGATATTACAATATTTTGAATTTTATTTATATTTTTTAAAGGAATATAATCAATTTCATTTGGTTTTTCACTAATTTTTGATCCATATTCAACATTTGGATAAAATGAATATAGAATTTCTGATTCTTTATGTAAATGTGAATGATCTTTATGATTTTCAAAACTAGGATCAACTAAATTACAATGTATTTCAATAACATCAAAAGGTCTAATTTTTGGTAGGTTTATTCCTTTTGTTAATACATTTGGTTCAATTATTTTATTATTTAACCCTAATAAATCAATTATAATTGTTACTATAATTTTAACAGGAGATTTTATTATAATATATGGTCCATCATTTTTCAGTATAAAATCATTTTCATCAAATTTATTAATTTTCTTTTTAAATTCTTTTAAACTATTAATAAAAATATTTTTTATTTCTTCAATTGTATAATTTCCTTTATTTATATCAAAATATTGATCTATAATTTTATCATCTTCATCTTTAATAGAATATCCATAACAGTTTTTATAATCATTTGGTATATTTGATATAAAATTATCTGAATAAAATCCACTTAAACCAATACTATATTTTCCATCTAAATGTATTGGATGTTCTAATCTTAATTCTAGTTTGGATGAATGACCAATTATTTTAAATAATTTCATCTTATTTAAATGGAGAAATTTTTAGAAAAAAAGATAATATAAAATTAGAATCATATGATAAAAATAATAAAAATGATCAACCTATTAGATTATTAATTATAGGAACAAGTGGATCTGGTAAAACTACATTATTATTAAATTTTATTTACAAAAGATTAATTCCATATTCAAATTTATATATTTTTAGTAAATCATTAGAACAACCATCTTATAAATTATTACAAAAAAGATTTAAAAATATAGAATCAAATATTAATAAACAAATTTCTTATTTTTCATATGATGATATGATTCCACTAAATAAATGTAAACCAAATTCATTAGTAGTTTTTGATGATTGTATTTTAGAAAAACAAGATAAAATTAAAGAATATTTTATAATGGGTAGACATAAAAATATATCATGTATTTATTTATCACAATGTTATTCAAAAGTTGATATGCAATTAATTAGAAATAATTTAAATATGTTATGCATTTTTAAACAAAATGAACATTATATGAAAAAAATATATAATAATTTTGTTGGATCAGATATGAAATTTGATAAATTTAAAACTATTTGTAATGATTGTTGGAAAGAAGACTATGGATTTTTAACTATTAATTTATTAAAAAAATCAAATGATGGAAAATATATGAAAAATTTTTCTGATATTAAATAATGATAATGGCTTGTTGTATGTTTGATTCAATAATTGATAGAATATTTATTTTATTAGTATTATTTATTTCATTAGTATTTATATATTTAATGAAAATTACAGAAATAAAGTAAAATGAATTGTGTTTAACATAATTAGTGTTTATGTTAACATGATTTGTGTTTGTGTTAACATGATGTGTTTTGTGTTAACATGATTTGTTTTTATGTTAACATAATTTGTGTTTGTGTTAACATGATTTGTGTTTTGTGTTAACATGATTTGTTTTTATGTTAACATATTTTGTGTTTGTGTCAACATGATTTGTGTTTTGTGTTAACATGATTTGTTTTTATGTTAACATATTTTGTGTTTATGTTAACATGATTTGTGTTTATGTTAACATGATTTGTTTTGAACCTAAATTTTTCTTTGTAATAAATGGATAAAATATCTGTTAATGAAGCTAAAAAATTAGATGATATTGAGAAAAAATTAATAAAAGAATTTAAAAATCAAATTAAAATTGAAGATAATTATGAAAAAATTAAACAAAAAGCATATGAACCTATAACATCAGCAATTGGTAAAGTTGAAAATAAAATTGGTGAAGTCTTAAATGAAAATAAAAACCTAATGGAATTGGTACCTGTTGTTAATAATTTTGCTAATATGTCAATACCAGAAACTGAAGAATTAAATTTACCTTCAAGTACTCCATTTAGACCAATCAGACAACCAATAATTCAAGAAGAATCGACATTTATTGACCCAAATTTAATTTCACCTCAAACATTAGATAAAATTATTGGTCCATTAGCACAAAAATATTTACCAAGAACAAAAGATGATAAATTTGGTTTATATTGGAATAAACATAAAAAATCATTTATGATTGGTGATAAAATAACTGTAATTGATAATGATGATTTAATAATTGATGATAAAAAATATAATGGAACACATGGATTATGGAGATTGTTAACTTATGAAAAGAAGCCAGATAATAATTTATATACACAAGATGATTTAAATAATTATTCAAAGATTTTATGGGAAACTAATTCAATTTATAAAAATAATGATCCAAATAGTAAAAAACCAAAATCTAGTAAGGGTGATAAATATATTAATTTAATTAAACATATTTGGGAATTAAAAGGGGAAATTGAAGGTTCAGGAATCAGACAATATACAGAAAATAAAATTGAATATAGATTTATAGATGATTTAAATAAATTAGATAATATTATTAATTATATATATGCACAAGAAAAAGCTGGTAATAATAATTTTTTAAATGAAAAGAAAGCAATTAAAGACTTTATATCAAATAAATTAGATGAATTAATTGAAAAACCTGAAGGAATTAAGTATTTAAAAAGAATTTTGGCAAATATTTCATCACCATTATTAAAAGATGGATCAGGTATTTTAAATGATGTTATAAATAATTTACCTTTTGAATTACATGTACCTGGTTATCAATATCTAGGGCCTGGAACTAAATTAAATAAAAGAGTAAAAAGAGGTGATCCTGGAATAAATGATTTAGATAAAGCTGCTAAAGAACATGATTTATTTTATAGAGATCATAAAGATACAAAATCTAGAAATGAAATAGCTGATAAAATTTTACAAGATAAAGCATGGGATATAGTAACATCAAATGATCATAGAATTGGTGAAAGATTAATTGCATTACCAACATCAGGTGCTATGTGGATGAAAAGAAAATTTGGTATGGGTTTAGAAGTAGGATTAAAATTTTAATAAAATTAATTATATTAATCTATATTATAAAAAAACTATAAATTTTTTTCTTAATAAATGGAAAAAACAAATATAAACTTGACAGATAATCAAAAATCAAAAATAAAATTAGCATTTAAAAATAAAAAATCAGTTATAATTCAATTTAATATTGATCAATTTAATGAAAATGGAAAAGATATTATATTATTATCTAAAAGACAAATTAATAAACTAAATAAACATAAAAAATTAAATAAAGGATTAAGATTTGAATTTTCATATAATCAATTAAAAGAAATAAAAAATGGTGGATTACTAAAAGAAATTTTAGATTTTGCTGATAATATACCTATTGTTAAAAATTATACACCAAATGTTAGAAAGGGAGCAAAAGTAGTAAAAGAATCTGTAATTCCTAAATTTAGAAATTTTGTTGATTGGTTAGATCATGAATTAAAAAATGTAGAAGGATCTGGTTTAGATAAAAAAACATTAAAATATATGAAACAAAATTATAAAAAAATTTTGAACCACTAACATTAGGTGAATTAGAAAAATTGTGTAAAAATATAAAATATTTTAGAGGTGTATTTATGAGAGATATATTACCTAATAAAGTTAATAAATTTGAATGTGGAATTATAAATTTAGATTCATTTGATGGAAATGGAACTCATTGGGTTTGTTATTATAAAAAAGATAAAATTAAATATTATTTTGATTCATATGGAAATATAGTTAATAAACCACCAATAGAATTAGTTAAATATTTAGGAAAAGATAATATATTTTATAATGATAATCAAATTCAAAATTATAATGATCCACCAATTTGTGGTCATTTATGTATTTTTATATTAAGGGGGGTCATGAGGTTGAATTTTGAAAAAAAATCATTTTTTAGTTTATTTCATATTTTTGTTCCCTGATTAATTACGAATTATTTCCTGCAAATTTCATAAAAATAGGTCAAAGCAAACAGTTTTTATTTAATATTATATAGTCGTATGTTCAGGGGATTTCCAGCATTTTGAGTGAGGTTCCGCGCGCAGTGTATGGAAATAATCGCGATTTTCCGAAAGTTTGTTTTTTTAAAACGTATGTAGTACCTTTTTCTCAAAAACGGTTAAAGATAGGATCCTGAAATTTTTACCACACTTTCAAATCACCTATTTACACATATTTATAACATTTCATAAAGATAAAAACCAAAACAATATAATTAACCTCATTACTACATTATAATTTTTGAAATTTTTTAATATATTAACATAATTTTTTACTGTGTTTTTAATTTTTAACACAAATCAACCAAATGTTATAAATATTTGCATAATAGTATGATCAATACAGGGTAAAAATTTCATTCTGATATCTTTTATGGATCCTGAGAAAAAGGTACACAAAATTAGTGAAATTAACATGGCGGAGATACAACCTCATGACCCCCCTTAAATGAATTAAATAATAATAAAAAATTTGATAATATAATAAATAAATTAATCCTTAATAAATATGGATTCACAAAATATATTTGATCTGTTTGGAAGACAGAAAAAACATCCAATTAATATTAAAGAAGATTATATAAATTCTAAATTAAATATATTTTTTAATAATTTTAGTAAAAGTTTTAAAAGTCATGTAAAAAAGACTGAAAATCTAGTAAATGCTATTGGTTTATCAAAAAATTATATAAGTATTAATGGTAAAAGAATTGTTAATGTTAAACCAAGTATAAATAAATATGATGTTGTAATAAAATCAGAATTAGATGAAGTTTTAGATTCAATTATTAAAATTGGTAATGATCATTCAGAAACTAAAAAGGATTTAAATAAAATTACAGACTTTTTAATTAATATTGGAAAATATGTTGAAAATTTAGAAGAAAAATTAGAAAAAGAACTAAAATTTCTATTTGATGGAGTCAATGAATCCATAAAAGAATTAAATGCTGAAATAATACTAATTAAAGATGATATAGATAAATTACAATAATTATTTTATATAAATGGAGTTGATTTATTGTCTTAAATGTAAACAAAAAACTAATTCTAAAGATATTCAGATAATAAAATTGAAAAATATAAATGTAATTAAATCAAAATGTTGTATTTGTAATTCAAAGAAAAGTTGTTTTACAAAATTTTCTCCCTAATAAATGGCTCTATACAGTTCATTTGATTTATTCATTATCAGAAACCAAAATCAATTAAACAAAGATGATTGGGATGATATTTCTGAAAAATATGAGTTGAGTATTAATATGATGAGATTGTTTCAAAATAAATTAAATTGGCAAAAAATTGCTCAACATCAAAATTTAACTATAGATTTTATTACTGAATTCATAAATTATCAATTAAAAGATTATATTGATTTGATTTGTAAATATCAAGATTTAACTGAATATTTCATTCATGATTATGCATTTACATTAAATTGGGAATTAATTTTAGAACATCAAAAAATATCAGCAAAATTTATACTTGATCATGCTACTGAAATTGAATATTTTAAAAGTAAAAATGAAATTGATACATAAAAATTATAAAATTTGACATCATAAAATTATAAAAATTTTACTTGTTTTAAAAAAGCTTTTGATTTAAAAAATTTATCCTTAATAAATGGCTGATTACAAAAAATATGTAAATGATATTGAAAGAGCTGAATACAAAATATACAGTTTTTTAATACAATTATGCAATATTTTTGCCATTTTTTGGCCAATTTTCAGCTTTTGTCAAATTGTCTTAAAAAATATGCAATTTTAATGAAATTTTTAACAAATATGCCTAAATTTTCTACAAAATAAAATTTTTTTAAAAACAAGTAAAATTATCACATTTTATAAGTATTTTTTAAATAAAATTAATAGTCGACTTTTCATAAGGTAATTTAAAATTTTAGTAGTATTTTTTCAATAAATTTGACTAAAATAGTAATAATTCATTCTAATTAATTTCAGTAATATCATTTTTGATTATATTATATTCAAGTAATTTTTCAGATACAATAATAATATAACAATTTGTTTTACTAGTAGCTACTATATCATAATCAAAATCTGCATTAATAATAATATCATTTTTTGAACTTGAAATATTTGTTGGATTTTTTGTAGTATCAATTACATAAATTGGTCTATTATCTAGAAATTCTGTTGGACTATAATACATTTTACTACTAATATAATAAACTTTTTTGTAATCTTGATACATTTCATACATAATTCTAAATTTTTCATTGTTTATATCAAAATTTTCCAATTCATCAGGGTAATAATGACCATTTAGTTTTACTCTTATATTTTTTACATACATACTATCAAATTTAGAAGTATCAAATAACTGATCATTTGTTCTTGATTTTTGAAATCCAATTATAATAAATTTTGGATTATAAATATTTCTATAGATATTTGTTATATCAAAACTTAAATTCTTTCCTGTAATATTTTTTTGTTCAATGCATTGCCAATGATTAAAATGAAAATTTACTTTTTCAAATTTGCTTAGTTCATTAATTAATTGAATTTTACTTGTTGTTTTGTATTCAATTATAGGAACTCTAATAAAAAATTCATCAATTGTTATTTTACCTTCAGTTGGTAATGTAGCATTATCATAAGATCCATCAGCCTTTTTAGTTTTCCATCTAAAAATTGCATCATTATCTTCTGATCTAATAAATGTTATATTAAAACCTCCTTTGTATATTGGAATATTTACATTTTCAAAAATCCTAATCCAAAATGAGATAAATTACCAATTGCTTCAAATTTATTTTTAAAATTTGATTCCAAACCATTATTTATCTGATTTATTTCTGATTTTGAATAAGTTATAGTACCTTTAATTGTACTTAATAGACCAGGATATTCAATTTCATCAATCAATTTATTATGTTTTCTAACTTCAATTTTTGAAAATAAAAATGGAACAAAATTATCAATTAATTTTATATTAGCACCATTATCATATGCATTTCCATCAGATTTAGTCAATTTACCAGATATATAAAATTGAAATTTAGAAGTACAAAATCCATCTCCAAAATCTATATTAAATTCAGTTTTTTTATTAGGTTCATTTAAATGTAATTTAGATAATGGATAGAAATTTTTGTATTCAGCTCTTTCAATATCATTTACATATTTTTTGTAATCAGCCATTTATTAAGGATAAATTTTTTAAATCAAAAGCTTTTTTAAAACAAGTAAAATTTTTATAATTTTATGATGTCAAATTTTATAATTTTTATGTATCAATTTCATTTTTACTTTTAAAATATTCAATTTCAGTAGCATGATCAAGTATAAATTTTGCTGATATTTTTTGATGTTCTAAAATTAATTCCCAATTTAATGTAAATGCATAATCATGAATGAAATATTCAGTTAAATCTTGATATTTACAAATCAAATCAATATAATCTTTTAATTGATAATTTATGAATTCAGTAATAAAATCTATAGTTAAATTTTGATGTTGAGCAATTTTTTGCCAATTTAATTTATTTTGAAACAATCTCATCATATTAATACTCAACTCATATTTTTCAGAAATATCATCCCAATCATCTTTGTTTAATTGATTTTGGTTTCTGATAATGAATAAATCAAATGAACTGTATAGAGCCATTTATTAGGGAGAAAATTTTGTAAAACAACTTTTCTTTGAATTACAAATACAACATTTTGATTTAATTACATTTATATTTTTCAATTTTATTATCTGAATATCTTTAGAATTAGTTTTTTGTTTACATTTAAGACAATAAATCAACTCCATTTATATAAAATAATTATTGTAATTTATCTATATCATCTTTAATTAGTATTATTTCAGCATTTAATTCTTTTATGGATTCATTGACTCCATCAAATAGAAATTTTAGTTCTTTTTCTAATTTTTCTTCTAAATTTTCAACATATTTTCCAATATTAATTAAAAAGTCTGTAATTTTATTTAAATCCTTTTTAGTTTCTGAATGATCATTACCAATTTTAATAATTGAATCTAAAACTTCATCTAATTCTGATTTTATTACAACATCATATTTATTTATACTTGGTTTAACATTAACAATTCTTTTACCATTAATACTTATATAATTTTTTGATAAACCAATAGCATTTACTAGATTTTCAGTCTTTTTTACATGACTTTTAAAACTTTTACTAAAATTATTAAAAAATATATTTAATTTAGAATTTATATAATCTTCTTTAATATTAATTGGATGTTTTTTCTGTCTTCCAAACAGATCAAATATATTTTGTGAATCCATATTTATTAAGGATTAATTTATTTATTATATTATCAAATTTTTTATTATTATTTAATTCATTTAAGGGGGGTCATGAGGTTGTATCTCCGCCATGTTAATTTCACTAATTTTGTGTACCTTTTTCTCAGGATCCATAAAAGATATCAGAATGAAATTTTTACCCTGTATTGATCATACTATTATGCAAATATTTATAACATTTGGTTGATTTGTGTTAAAAATTAAAAACACAGTAAAAAATTATGTTAATATATTAAAAAATTTCAAAAATTATAATGTAGTAATGAGGTTAATTATATTGTTTTGGTTTTTATCTTTATGAAATGTTATAAATATGTGTAAATAGGTGATTTGAAAGTGTGGTAAAAATTTCAGGATCCTATCTTTAACCGTTTTTGAGAAAAAGGTACTACATACGTTTTAAAAAAACAAACTTTCGGAAAATCGCGATTATTTCCATACACTGCGCGCGGAACCTCACTCAAAATGCTGGAAATCCCCTGAACATACGACTATATAATATTAAATAAAAACTGTTTGCTTTGACCTATTTTTATGAAATTTGCAGGAAATAATTCGTAATTAATCAGGGAACAAAAATATGAAATAAACTAAAAAATGATTTTTTTTCAAAATTCAACCTCATGACCCCCCTTAATATAAAAATACATAAATGACCACAAATTGGTGGATCATTATAATTTTGAATTTGATTATCATTATAAAATATATTATCTTTTCCTAAATATTTAACTAATTCTATTGGTGGTTTATTAACTATATTTCCATATGAATCAAAATAATATTTAATTTTATCTTTTTTATAATAACAAACCCAATGAGTTCCATTTCCATCAAATGAATCTAAATTTATAATTCCACATTCAAATTTATTAACTTTATTAGGTAATATATCTCTCATAAATACACCTCTAAAATATTTTATATTTTTACACAATTTTTCTAATTCACCTAATGTTAGTGGTTCAAAATTTTTTTATAATTTTGTTTCATATATTTTAATGTTTTTTTATCTAAACCAGATCCTTCTACATTTTTTAATTCATGATCTAACCAATCAACAAAATTTCTAAATTTAGGAATTACAGATTCTTTTACTACTTTTGCTCCCTTTCTAACATTTGGTGTATAATTTTTAACAATAGGTATATTATCAGCAAAATCTAAAATTTCTTTTAGTAATCCACCATTTTTTATTTCTTTTAATTGATTATATGAAAATTCAAATCTTAATCCTTTATTTAATTTTTTATGTTTATTTAGTTTATTAATTTGTCTTTTAGATAATAATATAATATCTTTTCCATTTTCATTAAATTGATCAATATTAAATTGAATTATAACTGATTTTTTATTTTTAAATGCTAATTTTATTTTTGATTTTTGATTATCTGTCAAGTTTATATTTGTTTTTTCCATTTATTAAGAAAAAAATTTATAGTTTTTTTATAATATAGATTAATATAATTAATTTTATTAAAATTTTAATCCTACTTCTAAACCCATACCAAATTTTCTTTTCATCCACATAGCACCTGATGTTGGTAATGCAATTAATCTTTCACCAATTCTATGATCATTTGATGTTACTATATCCCATGCTTTATCTTGTAAAATTTTATCAGCTATTTCATTTCTAGATTTTGTATCTTTATGATCTCTATAAAATAAATCATGTTCTTTAGCAGCTTTATCTAAATCATTTATTCCAGGATCACCTCTTTTTACTCTTTTATTTAATTTAGTTCCAGGCCCTAGATATTGATAACCAGGTACATGTAATTCAAAAGGTAAATTATTTATAACATCATTTAAAATACCTGATCCATCTTTTAATAATGGTGATGAAATATTTGCCAAAATTCTTTTTAAATACTTAATTCCTTCAGGTTTTTCAATTAATTCATCTAATTTATTTGATATAAAGTCTTTAATTGCTTTCTTTTCATTTAAAAAATTATTATTACCAGCTTTTTCTTGTGCATATATATAATTAATAATATTATCTAATTTATTTAAATCATCTATAAATCTATATTCAATTTTATTTTCTGTATATTGTCTGATTCCTGAACCTTCAATTTCCCCTTTTAATTCCCAAATATGTTTAATTAAATTAATATATTTATCACCCTTACTAGATTTTGGTTTTTTACTATTTGGATCATTATTTTTATAAATTGAATTAGTTTCCCATAAAATCTTTGAATAATTATTTAAATCATCTTGTGTATATAAATTATTATCTGGCTTCTTTTCATAAGTTAACAATCTCCATAATCCATGTGTTCCATTATATTTTTTATCATCAATTATTAAATCATCATTATCAATTACAGTTATTTTATCACCAATCATAAATGATTTTTTATGTTTATTCCAATATAAACCAAATTTATCATCTTTTGTTCTTGGTAAATATTTTTGTGCTAATGGACCAATAATTTTATCTAATGTTTGAGGTGAAATTAAATTTGGGTCAATAAATGTCGATTCTTCTTGAATTATTGGTTGTCTGATTGGTCTAAATGGAGTACTTGAAGGTAAATTTAATTCTTCAGTTTCTGGTATTGACATATTAGCAAAATTATTAACAACAGGTACCAATTCCATTAGGTTTTTATTTTCATTTAAGACTTCACCAATTTTATTTTCAACTTTACCAATTGCTGATGTTATAGGTTCATATGCTTTTTGTTTAATTTTTTCATAATTATCTTCAATTTTAATTTGATTTTTAAATTCTTTTATTAATTTTTTCTCAATATCATCTAATTTTTTAGCTTCATTAACAGATATTTTATCCATTTATTACAAAGAAAAATTTAGGTTCAAAACAAATCATGTTAACATAAACACAAATCATGTTAACATAAACACAAAATATGTTAACATAAAAACAAATCATGTTAACACAAAACACAAATCATGTTGACACAAACACAAAATATGTTAACATAAAAACAAATCATGTTAACACAAAACACAAATCATGTTAACACAAACACAAATTATGTTAACATAAAAACAAATCATGTTAACACAAAACACATCATGTTAACACAAACACAAATCATGTTAACATAAACACTAATTATGTTAAACACAATTCATTTTACTTTATTTCTGTAATTTTCATTAAATATATAAATACTAATGAAATAAATAATACTAATAAAATAAATATTCTATCAATTATTGAATCAAACATACAACAAGCCATTATCATTATTTAATATCAGAAAAATTTTTCATATATTTTCCATCATTTGATTTTTTTAATAAATTAATAGTTAAAAATCCATAGTCTTCTTTCCAACAATCATTACAAATAGTTTTAAATTTATCAAATTTCATATCTGATCCAACAAAATTATTATATATTTTTTTCATATAATGTTCATTTTGTTTAAAAATGCATAACATATTTAAATTATTTCTAATTAATTGCATATCAACTTTTGAATAACATTGTGATAAATAAATACATGATATATTTTTATGTCTACCCATTATAAAATATTCTTTAATTTTATCTTGTTTTTCTAAAATACAATCATCAAAAACTACTAATGAATTTGGTTTACATTTATTTAGTGGAATCATATCATCATATGAAAAATAAGAAATTTGTTTATTAATATTTGATTCTATATTTTTAAATCTTTTTTGTAATAATTTATAAGATGGTTGTTCTAATGATTTACTAAAAATATATAAATTTGAATATGGAATTAATCTTTTGTAAATAAAATTTAATAATATTCTTATGGAAGCAACATTTTTGTATTTGAACATATGATTAAATTAAGAAATATTAATTTTGTAAAGAGCTGTTTTCATTTAAATTATTGAGGGAAGATTGGTAATAAAAATACACCCGTCGCAACAGACTTGCGTACTTAGCGAATTTCCAAAGGAGATTGAGATTATGCATTTTCTCCATAAACACCATAGAAATGAGTATGTAGGTTTGCTGCCATTAAAAGAGGTTAAAAAATGTTAGTTGTTAGGAAGTATAATGATTAGGTAAGGTAAATATAAAATTTTATTAATATTCAGCACTTTCCCCTTAAACCCCACTGGGGGTGAGGATGTGGGTTTGTCGCCATATGGGTGTTGTAAGCAAATATCAGTTAAACCCTACATGGTGAAGGTACATACCAAATTATACCATGTCAATAAATAAGTGAGATACAGGGTTATTTTTATTTCCCTTAAGATTAACATGGGAAACATGTATTTAGCTTTTCTCCGTTATCTGTTAAGTTAAAAACTCAAAATACTAAATTGTTTCTTTTTTAAGCTCTAGTTTAAATAGTTTTAGTTAAAATTGTTGAATTTTGAAATTTGGGGTCCAAAAATGCCAAAAACCTATTTTTAACCCCTTTGAAACCCCATAAAAAGCCGTTCCCATAACCCGACAATGCTGGTTCGCGAACTCATGAAATTAGACCTGGGTTTACACCTTCATACCAAATTTCATCAAAATCGGATATCCCCTTCAAAAGTTATCGGTACCACGGACACATATACAATATATATATGTACATATATATGAAAATGAATGAACGGTGTTTTTGGCTTCTGGGGACCTCAAAACGAAAAAGTAACATGGTCCCGGGCTTAGGTCATACCATGTCTACTGCCGTAATAGCGTATTCCCTATAGGGAAATTCGCTAAAACTAAAGGATATTATAGAATTGCAGCAAGTGAGCTCAGCGAACAAGCTAAACCTGATGGGGAGTGATTACAGACAGACTGACTCATCTCAAAATCTCAGAAACTACCAAACTTATCTACTTGAAACTTTAAACACAGGTTCGTTTTGCCTCTTAGGTGCTCACTAAGAAACGATTTTGCAAAATTCTTGCAGGGCTCCGCCCCACAGACCATCAAAATTTCAATATAGCGTTATCCATATGACCAAATTTATATACAAATAAAGAAACCTGCGGGGTTGAAATTTGGAATGATCTCTTTTCTCTTAGGTGCTCAATAAAAAAATTGCTTTCAACATCCCCTTTTTAGGGCAAGCTCACAATTACTGTATGGCATACGTGTTAAATTTGACATGGACGATTCTCTTTGCACATAGATACTCATAAGAAACTCTTTTACAAATATAGTTTATGAAGCTCTTTAGGACTCCGCCCCACTGGACTTCGAAATTACTTTAGCGCCACCAGAGTTGAAATTTGAAGTACGATTCTCTTTACTCATAAGTGCTCAATAAGAAACGGTTTTGCAAATATATTTTAGCGAGTTTCCCTATAGGGAATACGCTATTACGGTAGTAGCCATGGTAAGACCTAAGCACGGGACCACTTTACTTTTTCATTTTGAGCTCCCCAGAAGTCAAAAACACCGTTCGTTCATTTTCATATATATATATATATATATATATATATATATATATATATATATATATATATATATATATATATATATATATATATATATATATATATATATATATATATATATATATATATATATATATACTAGCTGTTGCCCGTCACGGCTTCACCCGTGATTGATTTTATTTTATAGGTAATTAAATCTTTTTAAAGAGCAACGAAATCTACGTCCTTAAGAATGACATTGAAACAATGAAGTAGTGTGAGTGGAGCTCTGAAGGAATTTCGCAAAACCTGTTCTTAGTGAGAAAAGGTTTCTTAAATAGAAATGGCCCCGAGAACCTATTAGCAAATAGGAACGACCATATCAAATTTCAATCCCGTAGGCTCTACAGTCACATTGAAGTCATGTGGGGTGGAGCCCTAAAGAACATAAAACACTACATTTGCAAAATTGTTTCTTATTGATCACCTATGAGCAAAGAGGAACGTCCATGCCAAATTTAAAACACCTTGGCCCTTGATTAATTTTGAAGTCAGGTGGGGTGGAGCCCTAAAGAACTTCAAAAACTATATTTACAAAATAATTTCGTAGTGAGCACCTGTAAGAAAAACGAAAAATCCACGTTGCTTATACCCCCTGGAATCTGTGGTAATCTTGAGGTTCTATGTTGTGGAGCCCTAAAGGGAATTTGCAAAATTATTTTTTAGTAAGTAAATATGAGCAAAGAGGAACGTCCGATTCAAATTTAAACCCCGGAGGCACAAAAGTAATTTTGAAGTCCTGTGGGGCGGAGCCCTAGAGAACATCGGAAACTGTATTTGCAAAAACCGTTTCTTAGTGAGCACCCATCAGCAAAGAGAAACGTCCATGTCAAATATCGACCCCGGAGGCCCAAAGTAATTTTGAAGTCCTGTGGGGCGGAGCCCTCCCAGCCAG
>JAQYXR010001832.1:0-23323 GCA_030545055.2 Neoaliturus tenellus | reverse complement strand
AAAAAGTTAATCAACGGTGGTGTCTAAATTCAGTGTAGGATATGGATCACCTGGAGCAGTAAACAAATAAACAAAATAACTTCTTAGATTGGTCTAAATCAAGTTCAATTTTAATTTTGAGGCGTTATAAGGATTTTTCTGAGGGATAACATACTTTTCCTATCATATAGGGACCGTAAGAAATACATTGACACCAAAACGGCAACGATCCGTTCAGTAGTTCTCTCTCTAGACCCTTACACCCTATTATTATATATTATTCGTAACATTGTAAGGCTATTTTATGGTGGTAAATACTACAAATAACTGGATAGTTATAAATATTACACGTATCTTTTTCAGATTTAGATTCGACTAGGCCATTGATTAAGCATACTCCTTTTGGCAGTTGAGTAATCAATAAAGGCTTTATGAGCATAAAAAATGGATTCCATTAATTACAAAGTACAATATAAAGCTGTCAAATCAAATTACAGTTATAAATTTTAATCAGTGCAGTAGCAGATGATTCATGACAAACTCCGAAATGCAGCGCTGTTGCATTTGCGGCGAAATTAATTAAGTGGTGAACAACGTTTTGTCCAGTGAAAGGCTGTAGTAGCTTGCGGAGGTCTCCGCCAGGGTCCTCTGATGGTCGGACTGTATGCGCTTTATTGTCACGCCGCCCGGCGCGAGAGGGGTAGCGGGCGTCGGAGTAGGAGCTTTGACCGGTTCGAACGTTGACCCGTCGAAACTTTAATATTATTCCGTTTATTTAAAATCATTGACCAGATGCAAAGTTGACCGGTTGGACAATTGACCAGTTGGTGGCCCCCCGAAGTTGTGCACCGACAAATCTACTGGAATTACCGGTTGGTCAAGCCTTGCTTTTGTTATTGTATCATGCCTACTATTGTTACGCCAAAAACCAAATATACCTTTTCACAATTAACAGCTTAAAAAAACCCTATCTTAAAGTAGTATTCTTTCATTTTTGCTTATATTTCGTTGTTATTTTGTTACCAAAATAGCAACCTATAAGACGAACACAAAGTTGTAATTTTCAACCTCTCTTTTGGACTGAATGTGATGTTTCGTGGTGTTCAGCCTGTTTCAAAACTTATTTTTATGCCAAAATACTCCTAAATCCAAATTTTAATCAAAATCTCCGCACTATATTTTTATTTTGAGATCTAATGTAAATACATCGCGCTACAACAGACCCTCCTTGTATTATGGCATTGACTACAGTATATACACTAACTTGAATAGACTTCTCATAGCCTAGACGTGTTTGAAACCAATATACGGTGGCACAATCTTCAGCGACATACATGGAAGTACAAGAGTTATATGATATGCTAGTCAGTACTACCACTCTTCTAAATCGATTATGAAACATTTTATAGTGGAGGGTTTTGTTTATGTAGTGATGATATGTTTTTGCAGCATTGTAAATCCATCTGAATAATAACAATATCGATTGCAGCAACTCTGGCGCGGCGTACACTAACCTTCCAAATTTTGGTATCAAACTAATTGCACTGAATGAGAAGTCTATTCATGTTAGTATACATCGTAGCAACAATAATACTCAGAGGCGGATTTGGAAATTTGCCGCACCTGGGCTATTCAAAAAGTGCCGCCCCCTCCCCCGCCATAATTTCTAATTTATATCCACAATTATTGACCCAATTTCTATGCTATTTCGACGAGAGGGGATTTAAAAAGCTGAAAATAGTGATTATACGGAACTTAAAATTTATAAACTTAAAATCAAAGATCTTGCGTTGCGATGCAAGAACTACCAAAGTGTGTCTCAAAGCATGGCTTTAGTGTTTGAATGGTTCTTTGACCAATCCGAGACACAATAACAAGTGCCGTTGCGAACAGTCTAAAAGTAGCTTTTGTGCGCGTGCGTAGTTTACGGCCGGTGGAATAGGGCATAATACTGTGACCTTCGTTCCCAGTCCCAGTAAATTTTTTTAGGTTTTATAGACACGTGTGAGCGTAGCAATAATAAATTGGCATAGTGATTTTGATTTTATTCTAGATACAAAACCATATAGGCCTACTACAGTATTTAAAATGAAGTATTAGATAAATTGCAATAGCTACATTAAGGCTATATTTATGTGTTTCCCGTTTAGTTTGAAGTTTGAAGTAACAATAGTGTCAATAGCAGTATCAATTATCACTGCCACATAACCTGACATAACCTCAAATCACCCATCCCGAATGCACTATGGTGCAGCTTGGTGGTGGCGGATGTATATACGATACGGGGGGAGAAAGATGGGGCGGCGAGGTGTCGGATGGTTCCTTTGCGCCGACGCGTGGATCGCTACCGTGACAAATCAACATAGTGCTGAGTTCTCCCAGCTTCTCTTTAAATCTCTTTAATGACCCCTTGCACTAAGATATTATGATCTCGCTTAGAAAATAGTCACTCTCGGTTCTCCAACTTTTTCTGTACAATTCTTCCAAAAAATTTCCGCCTCCAATAATTTGCGGTTTTTTAATTTGAAGCCTAAAAAATTCAGTTTTTCAAAATTTGCCGCCCCCCAAATTCTGCCGCCCTGGGCTGTAGCCCATTTAGCCCATATGTAAATACACCCCTGATAATACTTCCAACATGAATCTAGAACTGTTTTTTACTTATTGTGTAATGATTATAGTATTTACTGCCATATAGAAGATTGATTAATTAAGGCTAATAAACCAGTACACAGTTTTAAATATGTATCATGTTTTTATTATGATACAAAATTACTGTAATGAAAAATATGTACACATTTTTACATGTAATAAATGTTTTCTGCCAGGCAGATAAATGTTTTGGGTTTTGGTAATTTTCATATCACATTGAACATGTTGACTCAATTTTATATGAACACAATAGTTTAATAAAATAGTATTCAGAATATAATATTAAAATTGAATAGCGTTCTAAAATATCACTAGAGCGTTTTATTTATGTTTTTAAACTCAAATTTCACATATTACCTTTGACATTTATATTTTTGTACACACACACTATTTACAGGCAATTATCAGTATATAAAGTTTATTTTATTAAATATGTATTATATACAATATGTACATTAAATAAATAAAATGATGATGAAACAAGTTATAATCTACAAGTGGATACCAAATACAAGGTTTCTTGTTCTTAAAAAGTTATTATTTTTGTTGTTGTCATCAATAATTATTTATTAGTTTATTTTTAAGATGCTTATACTACCTGCATTTTCTAATCCTAATAGATTATCTGCTGAAAAAATATATTTTCAGTAATGTTTTAACATGTTTGAGAGTTTTCTGTGTTTACCTTTTATTTATTTAAGAATGTTTTTGTAATACAAAAGTCCTAAAAAGTCCCACATTTGCTGATTAATCTGTTGTTATAGAAAACATTACATAACCACAAAATTCCTATCAAATATTGAGATGGTTTTTAAAAATCTGGATTTTTTTATACTAAGCACCTCCTTTACGAAATGTCTTTTGGTTAACCTTGAATGGTTATTAATAAAGCTAAGCTGGAAACAGATCTATCAACAGCAAGACAATATGTAATAACCCTATTGTAGTTAGTTAATTATCACAAGTGCTTTGTAATGGTAAGCATGCGTATGAATATTAAAATTGAACTATTATTAATGTTTAAACGAACCTTGTCATTTTATTACTAAATCAATTAAAACCGATGGGCAATTTTTTCCAAAGCACTTTACAGATGAAACCAACACTAAAAAGTACAAAATATCTCTGAATTGACTGGTCAACAAATCAATGACGTTGAGCACCCATGAAATAAACCTAGATTATCTTAAAAAATTAAAATTTTTAAAATTCTATAATTTACATTCAATAACTTTAATATGCAGTATCAGTAACATTATTTGAGTAAAATATGCAACATACAATTTGTAACCTATTCTAATATAAAAGTTGCCAAAATGAAACACTTTAAAGAAATCAGTTATACTGTACACTGATTATTTAGTTTTTTAACTGTACTGTAATAGACTTTTCTTTTATATTTAAATAGTTTTTTAAATGTAAAATATTTATGATGACAATGTTTAACACTGTTGTTGGAAATCATAAATTTGTACTATAACAACAAAACATGAAAAGAAATGACATCAATTTAGCTGTTGACACACAGAATACTTCAATTGGGAACCTTTTGTTCACCGCAAAAATAACAGAGGACATTTAAGGACAAATTTAGTATTATTTACAATTGTTTCACTGCAACTAATTTATACAGAGGAGTTTTATATTTCCACAATTTCTTTTTTTTCTATGTTTTGGCTACTTGAAGTTATCAATCTCCTTAGTAAGTTGTTACCAAGTAGTATACTAAAACTATTTTTACAATGATGGCTTTAAATTTTAATACAAATGCGCACATGAAACAATTAAAATATAAGTAACTTTTTTAGTACTTTTTCAGGAATTAGAATTATTGAAATTGCTCATTTTGCAGTTTTTAAAATCATTTTATCAATAAAAGGAGTTAATTGTATTGTGTTTCAAAAGTTACAAATAAAATGCTTCAGGTAGCAACAGCCATAACAGCATAAATGAATAAAGCTTTGGTTTAAAAAACTTGTAATATAAAAAATTACCATATTTTCATTTAAAAAAAAAAATACTTTTAAAATATTGAAATAAATAGTACACTGATGTTAGTTTAAAGCTATCATATTACAATACTAAAATTAATATTATCGTCAAAACAATAAATTAAAAATGGCCAGTATCGAATGGGTTTGTAGATACGATTCTTTGCAGTTATATCACAAAAGTTTCTCATTCGGCACAATAAAACAAATGTTCATGATGTAAAAATGAGTTCATACAAATCACACCATAAAACGAGTTACGCTCACGAAAAAATAAAGCTAGAGTACGAATACAAAACAGAATAAATTAATTTACACTTCTATTTATCACACTTTATGTAGGTAGTCTTTCGAAACACTACTTAGTTTTCTACTTGACTGACATTTTGGGAAGTGGTCCAGGAACTTTAGGTGCATTTCAGGAGGAAAAACTCGACCACAACGAAGGCAAATGACGTTTTCCGCAGAAAGAGTGTCAACACCGGCATACTGATCCGAGGAATGGACCGAGGAAACAGGAGGAACATTTGTAGAGTCCAGAGACATTCGAGGCAACTCGGGGATCTTGGAAGCGGTACCTTCTGGCATGGAGGAAGACTTGACAACGGGTATCTTGACGAAGGACTTGACGGTGACGGGTGTCGGGGAGGGTCCTGTCATGGGTACCGTGGAGCTGCGCGAGTACGACGTCTCGTCCGCCTTGATATTCCACATAGCCGGCCGGTCGTCGTCCAGCCGGCTGCCGCTGTCTATCACGAGCTCATCCCCCGTCGTTGATAGGGACGTGGACGAGCTGTGCTGACTCTACAACACAATACACACATGAGTACGAGGTCTCGTCCGCCTTCATGTTCCACCTTGCTTAGGGCACAGAAGGGAACAAGAAACTGATAATAGGCCATCCAAAAAGCTCTGAGTAAAGGGAATGAATGGTTCTAATAGCCTGGATATTTATGGAATGTCTAACAATCTCTTGAAAGAAATAATCATTTCTCTAGCACAACCATTGGCCACCTGCACAAATTATCAGGTAGAAGAGGGCATTTTCCCTGATCAACTTAAAGTTTCACGTGTCTGTCCAATTTATAAAAGTGGTCCTAAGGACCAACAGCAGAGCTATCGACCAATTTCAGTTATTCCTGTTTTAGGCAAACTGATTGAAATTCTTGTGTATAATCAAATCTCATCTTATCTTGAAAAAAACAACCACTTTACAACGGCTCAATTTGGATTTAGGAGAGCAGTGGCGGATTTACGAAGGTTGGGGCCCTAGGCCAACTTTTCTGTGGGACCCCCCCCCCCCCCCCTCATCACTGACCAAAGTATGACACTAAAATTATCAAATTAAGCTAAAATTGGCTCAAATCATCCTTAATTTTTTTTCTCTGGTATGAGTAAAATGTAATTGTATGTGTACACTCTGATCTCTGAGAACGAGCTCGTCTTGAAAAGATGCTGGATTATCCAGCTGTTAGATGGTGGTGGGGAAGGGACAATGATATGCTTTATCATTGACTATATTTATAGTAAATGGATCTATGCTATAACTATCACTAATCTCTATTCAAACGTTTGTGAAAAGCGTGCCGCTGTATTTTAGGGATGTTATGTCCGTTACGTTGGTCAAATTACTGTTGGTGGGAGGCTATCAAAATAGTCAAGATGGCTATCCGTACTCAATTTTACCAAACTGTATTCAATATTTTAGGTGCAATGGGGTCCTATTTATCCGAATTACTTTCTTAATATTACTATAATGCTACAAATGTCTTGCTTTCAGAATTTTGATACTTTCACAAAATGGTAATGGTTTTAGAAAATCTTTAAATTAAACTAACATTAATTTTAATGTCGTCTAGATTTTGCGTTTTGACAGCATCTCACCAATAGCAAACTGGCAACCAAAAAATATCAATGGGAAAGCGGAGCACTTTTTGACACCGAGAGCTAGAAATGACTTTAGTTAGATTTAATAAAGAGCCCAAAGTTGCCACCGCGCCCTCGTGCCGTCACCCAGTGTTGCCACCAATATGAATGTGACGTAACCCACAGGTTCGTGATCACCCGAAAATGACATGGAAACGGCAGACGCCTCAATGACTCCACCAAAGTCTCTCTGGTGTGTTGTGAATTTACGTTTTTCAACTACAACAGTCTGCTAAAAAAATTAGGGTCAAATCTTATGTTCATTTTTACAGTGCAAGTACATTCTTAAAAATATATATGTATATTTGAACCTCCGTGCGGCCCCCCTGCAGCCCGCGGCCCTAGGCCAGGGCCTAGTCGGCCTAGTGGTAAATCCGCCACTGTAGGAGAGGGAAATCAACTTTAGAGGCTCTGGACGATTTTATCAGACAAGTCCACTCATCCTTCGAGGAGAAGTTTCTTGCTCAAGCTACATTGTGTGACTTGAGCAAAGCTTTCGATTGTGTCGATAGCACAATTCTTATAGATAAACTAAAGTGTTATGGTTTTCGTGAATCTATTTTGAATTTTCTACAATCATATTTAGACAATCGTAGGCAAATTTTATTTTTTAATGGTAAATGGTTTGATAAAGAGAGAATGGAGTGGGGTGTGCCTCAAGGATCTGTTCTGGGTTCTCTCCTCTTTCTTATTTCTATTAATTATCTACCATCATCAATTAAATCAAAAATTATTCTCTATGCTGATGACACAACTTTTTTCAATTTTAGTACAGACTTAATTAATCTTCAGAATCTGGCTGATGATGCAATAGCAACTGCTACAAATTGGTTTAGCTCTAACGGATTTTTACTTAATAAAGAAAAAACTAAAAGTATAATATTTAACCTCAGACAAAAGTCAAGCTCCCTTATTGCTGAGTCTGTTGATACAGTCAAATTTTTGGGTATGAACATTGATCATATCTGACCTGGAATTCGCATATTGATTATTTGAATAAAAGGCTATCACGGGTTATTTTTCTCCTAAATCGGCTCACTCACTCAATCCCAAAAGAGTATTTAAGAACAGCATATTTTGCTTATTTCCAATCTATTTTCAGATATGGTTTGATTTTTTATGGAAATTGTGCCCGAATTGAGGAAATTCAGAAAATTCAGAAAAAGGCTGTAAGAACGCTAAAAAAATGTGATCCCAAAGAGCACTGTAAACCAATTTTTATTGAACTACAATTCCAAACCATTATTAATTTATACATTTTTGACCTAGTAATTTATATAATAAAAAATTCGCAATTTTTAAACTTCATACATTCTTTTCATGACCATAATGTTCGTAACAAAACAAATACTGTTATTAACTACTCTCGCCTGACTAAAACACAAAAAAGCCATATCGTATTATCACTAAAAATTTACAACTTCCTAGAGAGAAAAATAAGTCAGTATTCTTTTAAATCTTTTAAAAACAAATTTTACTCATGGTTATTGAAGAATCCTTTTTATAAGCTTGAAGACTTTTTCAAAGTTAAATATCTGGATTTTAAATTTTGAATCTACTTATGTATTTACCTAGTTATCTATTTTTATTTTACTTAACTTGACTTTCATGGAGTTTTTAATTCTTATATTACCTACAATGAATTTATTTTGTGACTCTTATTTATAATGATGACTTTGTCAATGATGTGTATGAACATTCTTGTGACAAATAAAGAATATTATTATTATTATTATTATTATTATTATAATTACCTAAGGCTCAGCTTCCTTGCATTATGATTAAATCTGTTTTAAACTAAAGAGGGGGCGGAGAGCATGGTGTGATTGCACTTCTCATTTTGTTTCCAAAACAAACTTGTATTAATACTTACAGAGACAGAGGAACACGGTAGATGGACGGCCGTCCGGTACATTCTGCTGCGTGAAGGCGGGGAGCGGTCAAACTCCGTCACCTGGCCGCAGTTCTGGCAGTAGAGCTCAACTCTACCCTCCCTCCTCTCGCTCCCTGACTGTGACAACACAGAGTGTAAAGCTGCAAGTCCTTGATAATCAAATTTTAAATATTATAAAAATATATTTTAAAGAAGAAAATGCGTACAAAGATAGCTGAAAAGACAAATTTTACCAAAACAACACAAAAACTAATGTGTAGTATCTGGTACAGGTAATTCCCAGTGATCACTTGTCCATTCTTTAAATTATCTATATTTATAAATAAATAAAAAAATACTTGAGTTCACATTATACGCAAAGTGCTCTCAATATTGAGTATCTAGAAAACTATCTTTAGAAAACTTAGAGTATCTACGCTGAAAAATTGTGGGTAAAAAATGAATTGAAGTCACTGTATAGGAAAAAGGGCATGCTTAACACTCTCATATTTAAAAAGTACCTTGAGCTTGCTAATAATTCTCACCCAACCCAGTTACAAAGTTTGTTAAGACAGTTTGAGCAGTCAGTATCTAAAATTATCAGAAATAATAAATCCACCCAAAAACGTAAGCTCACTAGACTAATGAATGATCAAAAACCAAAAGAAACAATTGAAATGTTTGATTTTGAGTTTTATCCTAGGACAATCAATAATACACACATTACGTTTGATAAGGATGAAATGTCAATTTTAGACAAAGGCTTAAAGTACAACCTTCCTAAAGTTAGCAAATTAAGTAAGTTTAATGATTTAACTAACGCTGAATGTGCAATAAGAGCCATTCCTGATGAGGAAGTACAAAATACAACTAGGCTATCTTTAATTGGATGAACGGATCGAAGAGGAGTGAATCCTCATACATGACTGTTACAACCTCACTAGAGTGACAAATCCCGGTTCCGTTGTCCGACGATTACGTTCGCAAGAAGCCTCAGATCGACTTCAAACTTTCACAGTAGATTTTAGCCGTAATTCTTAAGGTCGAGTTCGTTTCTGAAGTTATTCTGTCCAGTAATAAAGTAATTAGACGTAATTTAATTTCCCATAAGAAATGCATTGTGGGCTGTAAATAACGGTGTTTAGGGTGTTTAGGTTACGTTAACCGGTGCTATTTTTGTTTGTTGTCTGACATATAGAAAGCATGTATTATATGGAAACTATATTCTGGCTGTTGTACTATAACTGCACTAAATTAGTTTTTTATGAAATTTTTATAATAGGATATGAATACTAGAAAGATAATATTTTATACTAACAAACAATAATAAAGAAAACATATTTACTAAAATAATAAAATTTGTAACAATTAATAATTGACACATGACATAAAAAAACGCTAAATTTAATCAGCGTCAAATGTCAGATGTAGATGGCGGCGGCACTAACGTCAACGTCCCAGAAATACCGTGTATCATAGAGGTTATGTTGTGTTATTTCAATAGCGCTACTCACGAAATTAAAGATAAACAATAAATATAACAATGTTTTGTCCAGTAAGTGGTTTGTTTTGATATTAATTTTCTTATAAAGGTCCAGTGTTGAGTTCAATGCAAAAATGGTAGGCTAGATGTTTAAATGCTCCCGATTTCAAATGAGGGTACCTATCCATTTCCATATACAAAGTAGTACCAAGCAGTATTAAAACTACATAGATAGCAATAGACCTATTACTTTCAGAAATTCTTTTGAAATGGTCTATATTACAGTAGACTTATTAGAGTCCAATCACAATTGTTAAAGGCCCATCTTATCTTAACTACCGTATAGGTCCAGGCCTACAACAGTACCTATTAACATAACAGGATAGGGCAACCTACGTATAATAGACAGCCTACACCTACATTTCAGTCTTAGTAAATAGGCACCTCATAGTACATCATACTTGTTCCGGTACTTCAAACTCAAAACTCGTGATTTACACCAACACATATTTTGTGCAAGGTGTTAAAATTGAGTTACGCCTACCTTCCCGGTACAAGAAGAACCACACTAGACTAACTTATACAGTAAATTGTTTTAGGCCTATAGTAGATCACCTCTTAATTGGCCACTTCGGGGTCATATCCAAACTGGATAGCCTATCGAATTGGTGGTTAAACTGAAGCTGGCTACCATTAAAAATATTAAATTACTGTCCAAGATAGAATATTTAGTTGTCAAATACACTAACACCAAATACAATTTGGAAGTTGGCCTACCGGTAGCAATTATTTTGTAGGCCTATCTTTTAACAAACTGACTTAACGTTTTTACTCACTTTTTACTTTTCTATAAATTTCAAGTAACCTACACAAGTTAATCTAAAGGAAAACAATACATTAAATGCAGCAGGGCACTTTGTGATTAAACAGTACCTTTTCCTCAAATTTTCACTAAAAATATAGGCTTTACTCTTTGAACTTGTCAGAGTTTAAAAGAAAACAGGCCTACAATTGGAATGTAAAGTAGGCTACATTTGACATCAATGAGATCCATGACCTACGCCTAACTCAGTATAATTCGGTACAGTAGAGTCATGCAAACCCGGACTTTGATAACCCAGAAGGAATGCTGGATAACCCGGGAAGTCTGCCATAGCATTAAAGTGCACTATGTTTCAAGGGGGCTAAGCAAAATGGCATTGGCCGGAACACGATGAGGGGGCTTTAACTTAAGTTTGTTTTAACAAATAGGTTAACAATTTTTATTTTTGTATTATGTACATTATGCAATAAATACGGTACGGTACATGGTTTTTTTTATAGGTACAACATGAACAATTCATACGATTTCTTAAGTTTACGCTTTTCCCCATAACCTGGAATTCTCACAAATCCAGACTTCTTTTGGTCCTCATTAGTCCGGGTTTGCGGAGCTCTCGGCCTACTGTATTCTGTTCTTCTGTAATGAAGATAAAAACATCACTTTCGAAGGCATTTACTAATTATATCCAGAGTGTTGACTTTCATTATTCAATGGGAACAACTATATATAAATTCAGAGATTTATTTGAAAGATACCGTAGCCTTAATAGGGCTACAGTAAACTTTCTCTAATCCGGTATGTCTGCGACTTGACACATGTCGGATTGCAAAATACTCCGGATTATAGGATAAATGTTAGGAAAATGTGAATTTTTTTGAAAAAATTACATTAAAATATGTATTATTCTTTAAACAGCTTTACTGCCTACAGTATAAAAACATTGCATAACAAACTGTAATGAAAAATAACTTACCGTACGGTACATGATTATGAAACTAAAATGAAATTATACGATGTCGGATGAATACGTCTTTTCTCCCCTCGAAGCATTCCAAAGTGCTTTGTCTGGACAGGGTTTTCCCCTCACAACTTTCAATTCCAAATGAACATTCATTAGTCCTATTATTTTTATACCTATCAATAAAAATTGTTCTTAAAGTTGTGCCGAATCGTAGGATGCCGGATTAAAGGAAATTTACTTGACTAAAAAAATAATTTTTAGTGGCAAAAAAGGACAAAAAAAATTTATATGTTATAAATGGTCAGTTGAAAGGAAATTATTTATAAGTAACATATTATGCCGATGTAGAGGATTCAATTGTAATTATCGTTTGAGGACTAAAGGTTGAGTTTACAAAAGTGTGGGCAACAAAGAGATGGCATAGAACCCTTAAAAAAATATCTTTTTGACTAATTAAAATTACTTCACATGTCAAATATATAACTTAGCCTAACATTTCCTAATTCCCATATCTAATTCAATCTGGGGAACTTTTCTGTTAAACAGGCCAATAATTTTATTTTATTTGGAGGGTACCTATGTTAGGTTGGGGTAGAGTAGGGCTGGTTCGAGATTTTTTTTAGGGTTGTTAGGTTGGATTAGGACTGTCTTGCTGTGATTTATAAATCATGAAAAAACTTAATTTAATTTAACTTTAACTTAATTCCACATTCCATCAATGATACCTACGTATTACAAAAGCGGCTACTAAACTGCGCACACTGTGCGATATTAGTTAAGCCTAAGATCAGTTAATGGATCATTAATGGCCAACCATGTTACTTTTCCTCCTTTTTTCTCAACTTGTGTCCATTATATGAGAAAACCGTACATATACCAATTGAAAGGTATCGTCCTGTAGATAAGCAGAACCGTATTTTAATTCATAACGGTCCCCAGGGCTATGGGGTTCATTGCATGTAGGGTTCTAGACAGCTGTTGTAATAATAAACGCTAGCAAATCAGGGAGAATATGTTTTGGTTATGAAATACTTTTCAAAAAATTGTATCCAGATTAAGTGAAATTTTTTTTGAATTTCGACCAGTGGCCGATCTATTTAGGCAAAAGCAGAAATCTCATTAGTCCAAAAATAAATTTCACACATTCGTGGCTTCTTGGCTTCAATTGTAGCCATCTGGGTTTCAATCCTAATCCGGGTGATTTTGTAGCCATGTACTATTGCTTTACGAGTTGCTTCGTTTCAATGTGGATTTTGCGTTAGGGGTTTTTTGTAACGGTACCAGGTGCATAAAATGTCGGATACTAATTATCCGGAGTATGACTTCCAAAAATGCATCTGTATTTTTTTTTTCATGGGTTGGACAATTTTTCATAAGTAAATCTTTAAAGTAAACACACCAAAAGTTATCCTACAATAATCTTTCCAGGAAAAAATCTCATATTTAATACCCCAAGAGTAAAGTCACTGCCGCAGTGCTGTAATTGGCTACAAATGTATTCATGGAAGGTGGCATCACTTTTTACCACCAGAAACAAAATATAAGAATTCAAAAATGTACCAGTAGCATCATTTCTCACTAAAGTAAGATTATTAAAATTTTTTGTAAATTTCAGGATGGGAGGACGGGTCTTAAAAAACGATTAGGCCTAGCCGCACACATGTTAAACAAGTGGAGCTTAACACATGTATGTTGTATGTTAACAAAATTATTGTACTGCAAAAAATGACACTAAGAATTATATTCAACCTAAAATGGGTTTAATCTGTGTGGAAATATTTCTTGGTGATAGACATTATGATAGTTTATATAAACCGTCTTTATACGAGTAACTTTCACACAATCTTACATACATTTATTGTACAACAAAAAATGGCACTAAGAATTATATTCAACCTAAAATGGAATAAATATGTGTGAAAATATTTCTTGTTGATTATGATAGTTTAAACAGTCTTTATACAAGACCTTTCACACAATCTTACAATACCAGAGAAAAAAAAACATTTTAACAAGAAATGGTTGCTAAGTCGGGGGACAAAGATAAATCACAACAGACATAGGAATGAAATGGGTATTATCTGCATAGACTAGAATTGTATACTGTAACAAAATAAATGGTATCAGCTAACTTACACATACTTTCTCCCAACAATATAAAAAAAGATGTTAAAAGCTTCAAACATAAATTCTTGATGTTTCAGTCGGATAGCTACCAGCTGAGCAGCGTGAGTTTGACCCTACGCGCGTCTGTGACTTTTAACAACGTACTGCGTTTACCGCTAAACGAAAAATTGAATTTTCTCCGCAACCACTTGACATAGAGCAACAATTTTAAATACTGGATTATTTAGTTTTGAGAACTTTTAATGAGTTTGCAGTTAAAGAGGAAACTAAACCAATATTTGATTTGCAAAACATTCACAGTTTTGATGAGTTAGGCCGGCCGCACACTGCATCGAACGCGACACGACACGACACGACAATTTCTGTTTTGTTTTGTTCTGTTCTGTTCGGTTTTGTCGGATGCGCGAAAAAACGTCGTCCAACACGACAAAACACAACGGCTTCCGACGACCGTTTCTGGAGAGGGAGAGGGTGGAAGGAAGTCACGTGATTCGCAACGCATGCGCAGAGTTGGATTCTCTAATTTTGTCTGATAGCGTTTTGTCATAAAACGAAATTTTCAGTACCTTCGCCAGACGAGGAAAAAACGCCTTAAGGCGTTTTATTGTCGTGTCGTGTTTTGTTCGATGTAGTATGCGTCAGCTCCATTTAAACTCATTCAAACTGAGCCGTATAATACGCCTTCCGTCAAAATGTCTTGTCGGGTCGTGTCACGTTCGATGCAGTGTGCGGCAGGCCTTATGGTGTTTTTATTGTTTTATTTAATTACAATTCTATAGTGTTAGTTTTAATTTCATTTATGACTTCATTTAATGTATAATGCTTCATGAATAAAGTTATTTTATATTTAATACAATTCAATCACAATTTTATATATAAATGATTTAGCCATACAACAAAAATATTTTCATCACAATTCTCTACAAATCTATTAAAATCTTTTGATTTATTAAAAACTGATGAATTCAGTGAAATAAGTCCTCCTTATAATGAGCAAAGCAAGCAAGCGTTTCTTCCTAATTTTTCACGTGTTTAGTTGTTGATTGTAATTTCTTCAAGGAATACGGAACTACAATGGAAGATGAAAAGCTTCTAGAACGGCTTTTATATTAACTAAGACTTAGTGCACTATTGCTCGAAATCAAGCAATTTAATTTTACGTATGACATGTCATTGCTAAAAATGCTGCACATAGTTCTCCGATCAATCCAATAGTGATTGATTCATCCAAAACTAACATATTTACTGCTTTAGGATACAGCTATGTACAGATGTTAAATGCGCAACCTAATCCCAATAATAATATTCGGCGGAGCGATAGTCGCTTAGCAATAGTCGCTAATCACGTCGCTGTCCTTGAAGCATTTTTATAGAGCAATTCTGGCGCTTTGTTATGCTGAATTTCGAGTTTTAAATGTACCATGAGTTTGAACCAGAAGTAAAACAAAAAATACCTTTCAGTTGAGGAAATCGATGACAAATACTTCATGGAAATGATTTTTGCACCACGAGTTGGTACTCATTTCAACTAGGCAAAACTGTATATTAATTTTCCACTAAAGTTTCATGGGATTTAATATGTACCCAGATTTGTTGCCATGGTTGGTTTTGACCAAATATTAGTTACTCATAAATATATGTACCAGATTGTATTGAAAATTGTTAAAAAATTAAGCAATATAGGGTTTTATTGATTTCCTAAGAGGATAACATGGGAGGCTGGGTTTGCATTTTACCTGATATTAATTAGTAAAGCTAAGTTATTTTTTCAAAATACTAAATCTTTTATTATGTTAAGGTTTTTTTCAATGTTATCTTAAATGTTAGTGATTTTTTTTTAATTATCGCAAAAAATGCCAAAACCCTAATTTTTTGGTCCCCAGAAGAAAAAAACAACATTCGTTCATTTTTATATATATGTTTCTCTTAAAATTTGTAAATGCATATAAATTGTCTGTGGTAATAATAACTTTTGAAGGGGACCCCCGATTTTTATAAAATGGGAACGGGGTTTTATGAAGTTTCAAATGGGTAAAAAATGGGGTTTTGGCATTTTTGGACCTCAATTTTTGAAATTCTACAATTTTAACTAAAACCATTTAAAAAAAGCTTAAAAAACAAACAATTTAGTATTTTGCATTTTTAACTTGGCTCAACAGGCTACGGAGAAAATCCAAAAAAGTTTTTCCATGTTATTCTTATGGGAAATCAACAAAACCCTCTGTCTCACATATTTATTGACACAACGAATTAACTTGGTAAAATTTGATATGTACATTTTGTGAATGTAGAAAATTTTGGTAGAGTTAAACTGATATTTGGTTACAAACCCACATGGCGGTAAACCTACATACTCATCCCCATAGGGTTTACGGGGATACAATTTGATATTTACCTTACCGTACCTTACCATTACATTTCCTAACAACTAACATAAAAGAAATCCCATGGCAGCAAACCTATAAACTCATTTCTATAGTGTTTATGGAGAAAATACAAAATATCAAATCCCTTTGGAAATTCGCTGAGTACGCAGGTCTGCAGCGATGGGATATTTTCACTATACAGCTCTAAGAGTAAATTTACTAGAAATTTTTACTATCGCAATCAATTTAATAATAAAGTTTAAGGAGGTTGGCACGACTGTTGGCCAGGTTTAGACGATGGAATTGTAACTCCACATTTCTTAAGTTTTTCAATGTTATATCTTAATTTGTTAGAAGAGTGCATTACAAACAAGTTGCCGGGTTAGGTGTGATGATGTTTTCGTTTGTCATACTCATATACTGACTGTGAGTAAATTTATGTGTTGTAACTAACCTGCTCAATTCAACTGACCACGAGGTTTTTCATCACATTTGGCAGTTACTTTGACTGTCGACACGCTGGAGTGGGCAGACGCTTCGCCGGTTGCCTAGTAACGGACCAGGTCTGCCATCGAGTTCCGTGCGGCAAGACATTTCCCTGTGCCTGTGACTTACCAGTGTCGGCCGGCTTATGTCAACAGGCGAGACTCCAGTTACTTGATTTTTCCGTGCGCCTTCAATTTTGGGGACACTATCCTGTGGTGCACATCTGCTTGGGTGTTGTATTTGTCAATCTGCAGGAGCTTATAGAATGGTGCATACCCGAGCCCAATCAGCATCGCTGATGTCAAATAGTTTAGAAACTGTAGTTGAGAGTATCGGTGATATTGATGATAATTACGAGAGCCAAGTTACTGCTATTTGCTCTCAATTAAAAACCCTGCAATGTAACCATCCACACATTGACTTTGGCGGTCTTGAATCGTCGATCGGTGAACTTTTAATAAATTTGGACACATCACTAGCTATGATCACAAACTTAAAAGGAAAAAACGAAGAATTACAGTTAGAAAACGACGATCTGGTCGGCAAAATTCAGGAGGAGAAGTCTCAGCGGCGAGCGCAACTGGACGACTCACTTACTACGCAAGAAGCAATATTGGATGAAAAAGACACTTTGGTTAAAGAAATTAATGCACTTAAGGCTAGCTTAAGTAGTTATAAAATAAAATTTGATCAAATCAACACCGAGTACAGTTCTTTGCAATTATTAGTGAAAGAAAGAGAATCTGTTATTGTAACTTTAAGGAAATCAATGAGTGAGCTTGAAGTAAAACAATTAAATCTTAATCAGCATGTCAATAGGTTAAAATGTGAGCTCAAACAAGCAAAAGAAATTGCATGGTCCGAAAGCAGATGGTTAGATGATAAAGTTTTAGAGGCCTACTTTGTTAGTTTTAACGAATCTGTCAGCAAAGGGTTTAGCTCTAAATGTTTATTTGTTGGCCCTAATAACACTAGACTCATAAAGCATGGCAGTCATGATGATGTGATCAAGCTGTTAAGTCAAATAGGTTATTTTGAATCAGATTTTGTATTTTTTTGTGTTAGTGATAGCCACCTAGATAATCCAGGATCCCACTGGAGTTTGTTGTTTATTGACTTGAAGTCGAGCCAATCATATCACTTTGATTCACTTCCCGGGTATAACCTGTCATCTGCTAAAGCTACTGTAAATAAACTTGGATTAAGTAGTATTGTTGACTTGCCATGTACTAAACAAAATAATAGTTTTGAGTGTGGCCTCAGAGTTTTGGTGCATGCTAAATTTATTCTAGATTGTTTTTGCAGGCATGTACATTTGAGTTCAGTAAAACTGTCTTTTGCTGAATGGTTTGATAGATTCCCCAATGTGACGGAGGTCCCGGCGGATGCTGCGCGGGGGAGCCTGAGCCTCACGGGTCCCTGCACCTCTCGCCCAGCCGCTGCCGGTCCCCCCGCCCCCTGTCACTGTTGTCCACTCATCTTGCCAAACAGTTGATTTGGTGGACTGGAAAAATGTTAAGGGGAAAAATATTGTTAAGAAGCCCAATTCCAGATATGTGAAATTAGCTACAGTTGAATGCAGAAATAGATTTAGTGTTCTGAACGAACAACACCTTGATTGTGATGATGAAATCTTGAGTGCTTTTAAAAATGTGTCTGGCCAATGGAGAGTAAAGAATGCTAGAAATAAGCGTAAACCTGTTTTGTCACGAGGTAGCCTTAAAGATAAGCGTAAAAATGTACCACATGCTAGTCAATTAGTTTCTGACTCTATGTCAGATAACGAGGCCTGTTATGAATCTACTCATATGGATTTACAAAATAAGTCCGTAGAAATTGACCCTTGTTTCAGTAGCAAGGTATTGGTAATTGGTGACTCCCACTTAAGGTATGCTGGTGAAAAGGCCTCAAAAAGGGGTGCTCAAGTAGAATGCGGCCCTGGGATAAGATTTTAGATGTTAAGAACAAACTTTTACGTTTTGTGGGTAAAGATTTAGCTTTAATCTATTTGCATGTTGGTGGCAACAACTTGAGGAGAGGGTTCCGGGGGGGTCCAGGGTACAATGGCGGGCACGGTAAGCGTGAGTGTTTGCACAGCATGGCGGACCTTTTATTTACTGCCAAAACACAATTCCCACATTCAAAAATTTTGCTCGATAGTGTATTAGTCCGTCAAGACATTTCATATAAAGCTTTATCTGATTTTAACTATCAGCTAGATTCAATGTGTAACAACTTTGGAGTTACTTTTATTGATACTAACAGATGTATCAGTAGAAGGGACTTGTCTCGAGATGGGGTTCATTTAAATCGTAGGGGCGTCTCTCGCTTGGGAACACTGATTGTGGACCATATTTCCGCAGCCTTGGATCCAATGACTGCAGCGCCTTTCCACTCTCATGGTGTCCAAGAAAATGTCATCTTACCTCCGGGCCCTGTTCCTGCTCCTGTGGAGTTGTCCTCTCCTGTTGAAATCTCTCGATTCAGGCAGGACACCCCTCAGGTGCAGGGAAACTTGCTTGGCGGGGGGGTAAAGAATGTCTTAAACTAGCCCATGTCAATATGAGGTCACTGAACACAGGCTTTGATGAACTGTGCTTTCTTGTGAACGATTTTGATTTTGAGATTCTGGGCATTACGGAAACTTGGCTTCAACCTGGTACCCCATCCGATAATTATGCCATTCCAGGATATTCAATGCTTCGGAGTGATAGACAAACTAACCATCAGGTACCAGGAGGGGGGGTGGCCCTTTATGTCAGAGATAACATCTCAGTGGAGCAGCACCACCTCTGTGAGGTAGTTGATGCTGGGATCGAATATCTCTGCGCTGTGGTAAAGATAAATGGGAGTAGGATTGGAATTTGTGTGGTGTATCGGCCATCCTACGTGAGGTGCACTCGCCTGGAGCCTCTCTTTCACTCCCTTTTTGTTGACCTTGCAGTCGAAGTTAAATCAGTCATTTATATGGGGGATACGAATATTGACATGCTGTCTCAAACGTCTAATGAGACCAAATATTTAGGCAGACTTATTAGAGAATCTAACGCCGTCCAATTGATAAATGAACCTACTAGAGTGACAGCAACGTCAGCAACGTTAATAGATCATATAATTGTTGACAAATCAGTTGAAGTTGTAAGAATTGGCACTATTGACACCCCCAGTATTCTTGATTATAGAGGAATGAAAATGACTGATCACAAACTCATTTACTGCTGTATTTCGTCAAAAAAAGAAAAAAGAGGGTCGAAGCTAATAACCTACAGAGACTTTTCAAAATTCGACTTGCATAATGCTTTGACATCTATTTCACATGTGCACTGGGATAAAGTGTACGAGTTCGAATGCGCTGATGATGCAGAAGCATTTTTAACTCGACAAGTCAAAGCTGTTTTTGATGATCTTGCACCTATGGTTTGCAAAAAAGTGACTAGAAGGAAAGCTCCATGGAAAAATGATGAAATCAATAAATTATCAAAGCTAAAAAGGAAACTCCACAGTAAATATTGGAAGACCAGAAGTCATACTGACTGGGATAGCTATAGAAGTATCAGAAATAAGTTAAATTGTCTAGTTCAAAGAGCAAAGAAAGCATTTTTTACAAGTAAGTTGGCCTCTTCTGAGAATACAGTTGATTTTTGGAATTGTTTAAAAAGCTGCGATGTAATCAAGAGTAAAAGAAATGACAGGCTCCCCTCTGATATGAATATTAATGACATTAATGAATTTTTTGTTGAAATAGGATCCGGAAATGAAGTAGATAGGGATTTGATATGTACATTTCTAGAAAACAGGAGAAACGATGACATCGACGGATTTAGCTTTAGTTTGGTTACAGAGGAAAACGCAAAGGCAGCAATGAATGACATAAAATCAAAGGCAGTCGGTAATGATGAAATATCAATACAAATGATAAAGGCAGTGAGCCCATATGCACTCGGAGCGATTACGCATTTGATAAATTTAAGCCTTAGTAGTGGAGTATTTCCTAAGAACTGGAAAACAAATATTGTGAGACCTCTGCCTAAAGTCAATGTACCTTCGAAAATTGAACACTTAAGACCAATCTCGGTACTACCAGCCCTGTCAAAAATATTAGAAAAAATTGTTACTGAGCAAATAACCTCATATCTGAAAGAAAATAATATCCTGCCAAAGCTACAATCTGGATTTAGGAAAAATTACAGTACCTGTACGGCTCTTACCAATATGGTCAGTGATTTGTTGAAGCCAAAGATAAGGGACTTTACAGCACGGTAGTATTACTTGACTATTCCCAAGCTTTTGAGTCAATTGACCATGAATTATTATTGGCAAAGATGAAGTTTTACGGTCTCAGTGAAAGAGTCATTTGTTGGTTCCGGTCCTATTTGGAAACCCGACTGCAGGTTACCAAAATTGGGAGTGAGGTGTCCGGGCCGCTCTACAAGTGTCGGGTGTTCCTCAGGTAGTTGCCTAGGTCCTGTGTTGTTCAACCTTTTTACATCTGACCTACCGAGATGTATATACAGTTGTACAGCACACTTGTATGCAGATGACTGTCAGCTTCACTTGTCTTACAGACCTGATGAGACCTCTGCGGCAATTGATTTTATCAATGCCGACTTGCAAAATATTGCTGTTTGGTCAAGCAAAAATGGTCTCAAACTCAATGTAGACAAGTGCTCAGTCATTCACACCGCACCTCGTATTCTGTTGCAGGACTTGAGTAGATCTGGAATAACAGTCATGCTGGGTGGCAAGAGGCTGTCAGTGTGTGATAATGTCAAAACTCTTGGCGTTACACTCGACAGCGACCTCTCATTTTCAGCGCACGTCACCCTTTCAGTTCAGCGCGCTGTTGGTAGGCTGAAAGGCCTATCCAGATTCAAAACTCTACTGCCAGAATACGCAAAGTTGCAGCTCATGCAATCACTTGTCCTTCCAGTTTTTACTTACTGCTTTCCTGTATATGGAAACAGCATCTCTAAGGAGGACATGATGAGAATTCAAAGAATTCAAAATTCTGCCATTAGGTTTATTTACAACCTCAGAATTTCAGATCATGTGTCCCCCTTCCGAGAAGAAGCTGATATACTTCCAATGGACATGATATGCAGGAAGCTGACTTGCTGCATGGTCCACAAAGCGCTCATGCTGGGCGAGCCTCAGTACCTTTGCGAGAGACTTCGTTTCCGGGACGAAATTTCAACTCGAAGCACCCGTTCCGACCGACAGCTTCACTTTCCCCGGGTGAGGCTGGAAGTTGGGAGAAGGGGCTTCTCATATTTTGGCCCGCAATTGTACAATGGTCTCCCTCGGGAATTGAAGAGCTTATCCTCTTATAGCTCATTCAGGGCCGCAATAAAAAAGATTCATTGTTAGTTGGGAAATTCTTTTATTATTTTTAATGTAATTGTTATCTTTGTATATATATTTTTTTGTATGATATATTTTAGTTTTAGTCTAGACTTGAGTAGATTTGAAAACCAATTTTTGTAATTGAAATCCGCTTGTAAATAAAGGCCTTTTTATTTATTTATTTATTTATTTAAAGTTTTTGAGTAAGTAATTAATTAATTTAGGACACTTAAATGTGTAAGAAAACTAAAAATCGTATAGGTATAGCACTGTAAAAGTGTTTACTTCTTAACATACAAGATTGTTTGTTACTTGTTTTAAAGACATTTAATGATATATTTTATCATGGGAGCAATAAAAGTATTAGTAATCATATTTCATTAATACCACAAAAAAATTAAAACTTCTTTCTATGTAGTTAATATGTGTAATTTGATAGATGTGTTACTTTTTAGCAAATTTCCCATAGGGAATAAGTTATTACCGTAGGTCTCATGGTAAGACCTAAGCCCGGGACCATGTTACTTTTTCGTTTTAAGGTGCCCAGAGACGATAAATAATAGTCATTAAAATTATATATATATATATATATATGTATATATATATGTATATATTAGTAGATAGTATCATGTTACTTCTAGGACACTTTTGGAGACAATCAAAAATCAAACAAATTTCACAGTTTTTAATACAATTATGCAATATTTTTGCCATTTTTTGGCCAATTTTCAGCTTTTGTCAAATTGTCATAAAAAATATGCAATTTTAATGAAATTTTTAACAAATATGCCTAAAATTTTCTACAAAATAAAATTTTTTTAAAAACAAGTAAAATTATCACATTTTATAAGTATTTTTTCAATAAAATTAATAGTCGACTTTTCATAAGGTAATTTAAAATTTTAATAGTATTTTTTCAATAAAATTGAATTTTTTTTAAACAAGTAAAATTAAGGTTTAGTATCAATAATATTGTAATAATTATTCAAATTTAACTAAAGCAGTTTCTTTATCATCAAAAGTCTTAATATCAGTGACAATTAAATGTAAATCTTTTTTATTTAATTCTTTAATTGATTTATCATCAATTACATTAGTAAATCTTTTTGGTAAATGTACTTTACATTTTTCTAATTCAACAATAATTGTATATCCATATTTATCTTTAATTCTTTCAAATTTTTCAATTTTATATTTTTTATTTAAATTTAAACTTTTTAATGGTTTATATTCTTTAAATCTTAATTCTCCAACATTATTAATTTCTTCTAGCAGATCCATTTATATAGGAAAAAATATCACAAACTTGTTTGTGA
>JAQYXR010001831.1:0-23393 GCA_030545055.2 Neoaliturus tenellus | reverse complement strand
CCTGGCGTTGAAATCGCCACCAACGACGACATGCCCGGTGGTGCCGAGAACGCACTCCTCTAGGCTATCTATCTTGTCGCGAAAGTCCTGGACGGCCTCGTTGGGTGTGAGGTAGCAACTGAAGATAGTCACGTCCCTACACCGAACCCAGACGAATCCTCGGCCGCGCCCGTGACTCCGCACCAAGACATCCTGTGTGTTACGCGCCCAAAATGCAGCAGTACCGAGGCTGTCGGAGATCCAAATGTTTGGGTCTCTGTCCCGATACTGTTCGCTGATAAGGAGCGCGTCAGCACCAAGTTCTCGGGCAAGCTGATCTAGAAGGTTATCAGCTCCCCAGGATCTATGAAGATTGGCCTGGAGGATGCGAATTACCGGCCGCTGCCTTTTGCCTGTTCAAGTGCGGCTCTGAAGGCACCGCACTGACCAGACCCGGGTAAGTGACCGAGGGCACTGGAGCCTGAATCCTTGCAGAGGAAGCAGGATGGGCTCGAGGAACATTCCTTGCGTTTGTGGCCCTGGCCTCCACACTGGAAGCAGTTGGCACTCCTGTCGGGCCCGTTACAGTTTCGGGAGGAGTGGCCGAAACCGAGACAGCGGAAGCATCTCGAAACTACCACCCTCCGTTTGAGCCTGCAACTGACCCAACCGACTCTGAGGTGCTGAAGGCTAAGCAGCTTATTGGCGTGCTTTTCGCCCATCTCAGCAACAGCCATCCTGAGTTGACTTCGGTTAGGCTTTGTCAGCCATACCCTCACTTCATCAGCCGGTATCTCCGGGAGTGCCACCTGGATCGCACGGGTCACCTCATCTTCGGTGGAGAGGGCATCAAGGTCCCGAATCTCGACCGAACATTTCGGTTCTAGGGCCTTGATGGAGCCTTTGTCCCCAAGTGCAGTCTTGAGGGAAGCGGCAAAACCGATCTTGTCACTCGACTTCCCCAGTTCGAGGAGGACATCCCCGTTCTGGGTTCGCCGAATAGACTTGATAACGGTGTCGGTCTCTTCCGGTTGGCCTGCGATCTAATCTGACCCAGAACATCAGCAAAAGATCGCCCCCCTAAGGGCTTGATCAAGATTGCCTCCGTCCTGGGCTTCTTAGGCCTGGTTGTTTAGGCTTTCTGACAGACTTGCCAGAGGCCTCCCCCACCGGGTTTGAGACTTGCGTCCGCTCCACCCTCGACGCACTTTTCGAAGCTGCCTCCACTTGCTTCTGCCTCCTCCTTTCTTTCTTAGACAGGCGCGTCTTCCAGCCCCCCAAAGGTGTTGAGGCAGAGTTTGCTGCCAAGGCAGGATTAGCCGCCGGAGCAGGAACCTCTGCAGGAGTAGCCGCTGGAATCGCGACAGCGCCCGGGGCGGATTGAGTAGCCTGGACAGGAGATGTCTGCGATGCCGCAGTGACAAAAACCGGTCTCGGCACTGAGTCCACCTCAACAAGCTCAGGGCTTTCCGGCGAAGAACCGCTCTGCCTCTTCTTTCGCTTTCTGGCTTGAGTCTGGGACTCAGCCAGATGAGCTTGAGGCGAAGCAGACATAACTCGGTTCATAACGTCGCGCTCCTGCTTCACTGCCTTCAGCCTGATCTTCCGGCATTCCTCGATTTCGCCAAGGAAATCCTCGAGTTTTGGAATTCCGTCCTTAATCGCCTTGTTGACGTTCTTCTGAATAAGGAGAGCCTTGGCCATCTCCTTCAAAAGATCGTTCATTTTCTTCAGACATGAGTCTTCCTCCTCGTTGGCATCGTCCTGCTGCTGCCGAAGCATTTGCATCTCGAATGCCGGACGAAGAGGACTCTTCCTGGGAGGAATTCCTTGCATCCCGGCTAGAGGTGTTACCGGCTCAGTCACCCCCATACCCAGCTTAACCTCATCCTTCTCCTTTCCGGTTACGGCGACGATCCGGCGACACCAGCAGCCTTGAACGGGATCGGCGGAGGGGAGGCTTTAATTCCCCCCGTCGGCGTCCCAGTCTTCGAGGTCGGAGACCTCTGCAGTTTTGAGCTGCGCTTAAAGGCGGCCTGCTCATTCTCCTTTAATTTCGTGTTTTGGTTTTGAAAATCCATACTTTTGTTTCACCAGCGCATCGTGCGGCAAGAGGCGGCCCTTCATTGGCCGGGAGCGGGTACACCCTCGGAGGTCTACCCCCCGTAGGAGATAAGACACCCCTACCCCAGGACTCTGGGGCCCGAAACCTCCGTTTGCCCAGCACCGATACACAAAATGTGCCGGACGTGCTGGGGGTCGCACCGTGGCAATGCAGAGTCCGATCTCTGCATCCATGCCGCACTTCCTGACTAAGGTCCGAAGCGGCTGGCTTCTGACGACACACTGGAGGAGACCATCGGCAGTGCGAGGCACACATCAGTCCCTGCAACACAACAGGGACACTCCCAGGACCCCCCAGCGTGCGCCGGTCGAAAGAAGGTGGAAAGACACCCTTGATTCGGGGTCGAAAACAAGAAGGTGAGCAAGGTTAGCTCAGGAAAGAATAAAGACGGTGAGCTAAGACCTGAAAGATGAGAAGAAAGGCCCTAGCTCGGGAAGAACTGTGAGGAGGGTCTCACAGCTTGGCTCAGGTACCCCGGGGTCGCCAAGAAACACCCGTACAGTGGAAAGCCCACTGCCCCTGAGGGAAAAATACCTGCATTAAGTAACAGTAATTTAACAGTAATCCGGAGGCTAACTCACCTATCAAGATGAAAACAAATAATAGTATGTGAATAATGCATTATCTTAATGTATGAATTTCACATTACCATAAAAATTGCATTCTAATTGATTATGGATTTAAAATGTAAAACTGTATTTTAATTAAATATTTAACTTAACGTTGGTAATGTTTTTTTGCTGTTTTTACTATAGAAAAATATCGATTCCTTAAAATTAAATTAATTCTACATATATTTATCTTTTTCTTTTGTAATAAAATTTATAACAAAATGCATTTTTACTTCGTTTTTAAGCAACTATTTAACACAGTTTACGGGAATTATGACAAGAAACATAACCTGATCAGCTCTATATGAAAGTCCATCGTTTAATTCATTATGGACACTTAGTTTTTTCATAATGGAAGTAAAATACTTAAATATTTAATACAGTAGTAACCGTATTACCTTATTGCCAACTTCTTTGACGTTGACCTACCATTGGATAGGGATAAACTGCGTCATTTGGTTTAAAACATACTATTCACACAAAAACGAACATTTAAAACTATACATTTAAAACTGTACATGGCGGCACGCTATTTACACCCTAACCTGGACCTAAAATGTTTAGGTTGTCCTTCGAGAATTCTCCAATAGAGTAGAATGTTTTTATCTTGAAGAACGCCCCACTACACCTTGAAACTTCTGGTTTTCGAGAGCCTTCACATAAACGCCAGTCACATAAAAAACCTAATGGCTACCGGAGGGTAGGAGTCTCGGTTTCTACTTAATCTTGTGCGAGGTACATCAATTTTGTCACGACCCCTAGTGTTATGGATGAAGATTTCCGCCATTTTTTTCCAACCATGTTCATGGAGTTTCACTTGCACCATCCAAACATAGATGTAGTTGCTGTAGGTGGTCATTTATGTTTAGGCACTCAAAGAGTGGCTTACAGTGATCTCGGTGTCGACTGCTGGTGATTATCCTAATGGTCTTTTTGAAGCTTGAGGACTGCAACTACTCCTGGAGCGTGTCCCCATGGATGGATGCCGTAGGAAATGTGGCAGTGAAACATGGCATGGTACACCAGGACGAGTTATGATTCGGTGACACATTTCTTCAATCTTCGCAGCAGAAATATTACTCTGGCAAGTCTGATGAATCTAGAAGTTTTACACTACATTCATAACCTAGCACGTCATACTAAAATAAAATCTATAATAAAAAATTAATCGTATTTACTTTCTAAACTGCGGATTTATAAAATAATTAGCTGATACCCGGCTTGCTTTGCAATGCCAATTGAGGAATTTTTGGTCCATCAGGTGAGCTAGGTTTTTTTCCTGGTCGCCGTAAGGTTTACCTCGTTCGCTGAGCTCACTCGTACAAGTAAATAATATCCTTTAGTTTCTTATACCAATCTTCCCCCAATATTTTAAATAAGAATGTCCCAAAATAATAATGTATATAAGTAGATAGTATCATGTTACTTCTAGGACACTTTTGGAGACAATCAAAAATCAAACAAATTTCACAGTTTTTTAATACAATTATGCAATATTTTTGCCATTTTTGGCCAATTTTCGGCTTTTGTCAAATTGTCTTAAAAAATATGCAATTTTAATGAAATTTTTAACAAATATGCCTAAAATTTTCTACAAAATAAAATTTTTTAAAAAACAAGTAAAATTATCACATTTTATAAGTATTTTTTAAATAAAATTAATAGTCGACTTTTCATAAGGTAATTTAAAATTTTAATAGTATTTTTTCAATAAAATTTGAATTTTTTTAAAACAAGTAAAATTAAGGTTTAGTATCAATAATATTGTAATAATTATTCAAATTTAACTAAAGCAGTTTCTTTATCATCAAAAGTCTTAATATCAGTGACAATTAAATGTAAATCTTTTTTATTTAATTCTTTAATTGATTTATCATCAATTACATTAGTAAATCTTTTTGGTAAATGTACTTTACATTTTTCTAATTCAACAATAATTGTATATCCATATTTATCTTTAATTCTTTCAAATTTTTCAATTTTATATTTTTTATTTAAATTTAAACTTTTTAATGGTTTATATTCTTTAAATCTTAATTCTCCAACATTATTAATTTCTTCTAGCAGATCCATTTATATAGGAAAAAATATCACAAACTTGTTTGTGATAGATATGTTAAAAAGTCATTATCATAATTAGGTTTTATACAAAAATCCATATTTAAGTATTTAAAAATCATAGGTAATAATTTTTTGTATGATATATTACTTTTCTTAAAACATAAATATTTATTAAAACATAGTGTAATTTTTTCTTTATCTTCATTATTCAATTCAAAATCAATATTGTATATTTTGTTTAAAAATTGATAGTAAAATATCCAATTTGTACAATTCCTTTGTTTTAAAAATAATTTTATATTCTTAGGTGTTATTTCAAAATGATTGGAAATACATAAAATATATAATTCATTAATTAATTGTTGTGTTTTATATGATTGAAAATGGTTAAATTCTCTTAAAATATGTTTAAGATGTTTATTCTTATTACTTTTTCTCTTAATCTTTTTTTCATAAATAATTCTTTTACATATATTACATCCTACACAATTTCCAATAATAGTAAAATTAGTTTGATTATGACATCTATAACACATATCCATTTATTTAAAAAAAAAATATACATAAATGAATGAACCAATTCATTGTCACAAATGTAAGAAAAAAACTAAAAATATTAATCCACAAATCGTTGAAATGAAAAATGGATTATATAGAATTGCTACTAAATGTTCAATTTGTAAAACAAATAAAAGTAAAATTTTGAAAAAAGAAGTTAAACCTATAATTAAAAAAGAATTAACTAAAAATGAACAAATAATTGAAGCAAATGAAATTCATGCTCCAATTAGAAAGAAATTTCTAAAAAGAAAAATAATTACATTAGGTATTGATGATTTATGGGCAGCAGATTTAATTATAATGAAAAATTATGAAAAAGAAAATGATGGTTATAAATATATGTTAAATGTGATAGATACTTTCTCAAAATATGTTTGGTCAAAACCATTAAAGAAAAAAGATGGAAAAACAGTTTCTAGAGCATTTGAAGAAATAATTAAGGATGCAATTAAAATTAATCATAAATCACCTAATCTTTTACATACAGATAAAGGATTAGAATTTATCAATAAAGAATTTAAAGAAATATTAAATAAATATAATATTAAATTGTATCATACAGAAAATGAAGAAAAATCAAGTATAATAGAAAGGTATAATAGAACACAAAATGAAAAAATGAAAATACAGTTTGAAATTAATAAAAATTATAGATGGATAAATATTTTACCAAAAATTGTTAAAGAATATAATAACTCATATCATTCAACAATTAAAATGAAACCAATTGAAGTAAATAAAAATAATGAAAAGGATTTATTAGATACTGTTTTTAAATATAAACCACCAAAAATAATAACCAAGTCAAATTTAAAATAAATGATAGAGTTAGAATTGGAAATAAAAAATCAACATTTTCTAATAAATATAAAAATAATTGGTCTAGAGAAATATTTATAATTTCTAAAATTAATAATACAAATCCAGTTACTTATAGTATAAAAGATCAAAATAATGAAGATATTATTGGAAATTTTTATGAATATGAATTGAAAAAAACCAATTTGTAAATTTTATTTTATATAAATGGAAAAGATATGTTTAAGGTGTAAATTATATAAAGATATATCTAAATTTTATAAAGACAAAAATACTAAAGATGGGTTATATTATTATTGTAAGGAATGTAAGGATGTGTATTATAAAAAATTATATGATAGTATTAAAGTTATTGAATTAAATGAAAAACAATGTCATAAATGTAAAGAAATTAAAGATATTTCAAATTTTAATAATTATCATTATAGTAAAGATAGAAAAAATACAATTTGTATACAATGTATTAGAGAAATGTTTTTAAAACCACAATTTTGTGAATGTGGAAGAAATATTAAATGGACTAATAATTATTTAAGACATTTAGAAACTAAAATTCATGACAAAAATATAACAAAACTAGAAAATTTAAAAATATGATAAAAAAATGAAGACAAAATTTTACTTGTTTTAAAAAAATTCAAATTTTATTTAAAAATATGATTTAAACTATAAATTACCTAGTAAAAAGTGGAAATACTTCTTATATTTTTAAGAGTTTTATTTCTAAGTAAAAATTATTTTTAATAAATAAAGAATTTCACCCCTAATAAATGGAACGAACAAATAAAAATATTAATTGTCCTTATTGTAATAAAAATATATTATATAAAAATTATGATAGACATTATAATTCAACTAAACATTTACTAAATAAACAAAAATATGATAATAAAATATTTGAATTAAAACATTGGTGTAAAAATAATAATATATATAATTATAAAAATAAAACTTTAGATGAATTAACAAATATTAAAGAAACATTTGATCTTACAAATTATTCATTATTTAATATAGTAAAATTAAATGAAATTGCAAAAAAATTATCTGTCAGAAATTATGAAAAATTATCTAGAGATGAACTAATTAAAAGATTAAACAAAATTAAAGAAAATCCAAATAATTTAGAATATAGATCATTTAAATATATTCAAAATTTAGCAATTAAAAATAGTATTAAAATTGTTAATAAAACTAGAAAAGAATTGATTGGATTATAAATGATTATTTTAAAAATAGACCAATTCCAAAAGAAAATATAATAAATATTCAAGAAGCTTCATCATTAAAAGGATATTTTCAAGATTTTTTTTTTTTTTTTTTTTTTTTTTTTTTTTTTTTTTTGAGGGAGAGGCGGAAAATGCATTACGCACACAGGTGGCCAGCCTGTAGTGTGGGGCTCCCCTAAAAACGAGTTTACCCACTAAAAAACCTCCTCTACTCTTTAGGAATCTAACCTGGAATTGTTTGTCACATTACGTCAGGCTAGGCCTAAATTTGGCTTACGCCCGTGGGGCTCGCTCCTTATCCAGCCGCTCGATCAAGGGATCTGGGCCACTTCACGGTCCAGATCGGTTTTCTTTTCCAGGAGGATGCCCCGGACGAACTGTGACAAACAATCCCAGTTGCCCTCATCCTCCAAAATCTTTTGGCAGACCGAGTCCACCGAAAATGCACCAAAGATTTGTGTGGCCTCCAGGCGGGCCCTTCCCAACGGGGACAGCGGAAGAATGTGTGTTCCGCATCGTCGGGAACACCCGGGCAATAAATGCAGTCCGGTGAACCGGTCTTTCCCATACGGTTCAGGTACGACCGAAAATAGCCGTGACCTGTCAAAAATTGGGTCAGGTAGTAGTCCACCTCCCCATGCCGCCGTTCCACCCATGGTTGGACCTGCTTGATAAGTCGCGCAGTCCATCGTCCTCGGGTGTCGTGCTCCCAGCTGTGTTGCCACTGCTGGTAGGTTCGGGAGCGCTCTTCTGTTCTTGCCGTGTCCTTGCCGATCTCGCCTTGTCTCTGATAAATCGCTTTCCTCTCCCCTGCCAAGAGCTTGACAGGGATGACTCCGGCGACCACCAGGACGGCAGGCTCGGACACTGTCCGGTAGGCGGAACACACCCGGAGCGCAGCTTGACGCTGAACCCGGGCGAGTCGCAACCTGTAGCACTCCTTATCTAGAGCGCCTGCCCACACCTCTGCCCCGTAAAGAAGCACGGACTGGACCGCGGACATCAACAGACGTCTTCTGCTGGATCGGGGACCCCCGACATTGGCCATCAGCCTACTAAGGTAAGTCACTACCTTAGCGGCCTTGTCCGCCGTACGGAAGATCTGATCCCTCCAGCTTAACTTGGTGTCCACCATAACCCCGAGGTATTTGGCGGCACGAGTTGATGTGACCACCTCCCTTCCCACTCGAAACGGGACGACAGTGTCGATCCTCTTCTTCGTAAGAATCACGATCTCCGTCTTACTGAGAGCAAGTGAGAGACCGTGATCGGACATCCAGTTGTTGACCACCCGCATAACTCGGTTCAACTTCAGTTGGGCCAGCTCAACGTTGCGTGCAGCAATGAGAGCTGCGACGTCATCGGCGTACCCAACCAAAGTGGTTTCCTCAGGCATCTCGGACCTCAGGAGGCTGTCATAGGCAACGTTCCAGAGATCCGGGCCGAGTATTGAACCTTGTGCGGCACCAGAAGTGACTTCCATCGTCCGCGTTCCGTCCCTCGTGTCATAAATCAGGCTTCGAGAGCGTAGATAATCCTCGACGAGCCGCAACAGATATGCAGGAATACGAAAGGTGTTGCGAAGCGCATCCAACATATCGACCCACCTCGCCGAGTTGAAGGCATTCTTGACATCAAGCGTAACAAGAAGCACTACTCGGCGGGAGAAATGGTTGTGGCTCTCGGCTCTCTCCACAGCTCTCTGAACTTCGGTGACAGCGTCGATCGTTGACCGTCCCTTTCTGAAGCCGTACTGACGGGGCATAAGTCCCCGGCAGCTTCCACGGCAGAAGTCAGGCGGGAACGGATCAGCTTCTCGAACAGCTTCCCAGCCGTGTCCAACATGCAGAGAGGCCTGTGGGACGACGGCAGCTCGGGATCACCTTTGCCCTTGCTGATCAGTACAAGCCTGGCTGTTTTCCAGGGAGCCGGAAACACCCCTTCTACCAAACAGGCATTGTACATTCTCAACAACAAGTCAGCGTTGATTAAAAATACTTTCTTTAAAGCCTCACTGGGAATCCCATCCGGGCCAGGAGCCTTGTTGCTCTTCAGGGAGAGAACGGAGGTTTCCAGCTCCTCGAAAGTGAAAAGTGGAACGTCCTCTACCCGTCCGAAGTCAACCGGCGGTCGCTGTGGATGTTCAGGAAACAACGCAGCGACGATCCTCCCCATGGTGGCGCCCTCCATGATGGAAGGTGGAGAGCGGGCGCCGAGTTTCTGTGTTACAAGTTTGTAACCCAGGCCCCACGGGTCGGAATCAACGTCGTCACGAAGTCTCCTCCAGCTATTCGCCTTGCTCCTGTTGATCGCCTGGCGGAGAGATTTTCTCGCAGCTTTATAGGCCTCCGACTTACGAACTCTGTCTGCGGAATTCTCGCTCTAGTGGCGGCTCGTCTAGTTCTTAAACATGTTCTTCTGAGTTCCGCAATCTCTTCAGTCCACCAGTAAACGGGTTGTTTGTCGCGTCGGGTTTCCTTCGCGGCATAGACTGGTCGCAGGCCGAGACGATAAGTTCCATCGTGGATGTTACTAGTGCCTCGGCTCCAGCCTCACCAGGATTCCCCTGCGCTCCCCGAGAGATGACTTCGGTGAACTTGACCACGTCCAGTTTGTTGGTGTTCCACCGGCGTGGCCCTTCCCGAGATGCGGAAACTCGACGATTTGCCTGATCATGCAGGTCAAACACGATGTATTGGTGGTCGCTACCCGTGTAGTCCTCGACAACCCTCCAGCCAGAGATCCTCGGAAGGAGCGACTCAGATGCAAAGGTGACGTCAGGGATCGTGCCTCTCTGCCCGGGGCGCCGAAAAGTAGGTGTGTCGCCCTGGTTGAGGACGACAAGACCGGCCCTGGCGATGAAATCCAGGATGTATTTCCCCCGGGAGCTGGTAGAGGGCATTCCCCACTCGACGGCCCTGGCGTTGAAATCGCCACCAACGACGACATGCCCGGTGGTGCCGAGAACGCACTCCTCTAGGCTATCTATCTTGTCGCGAAAGTCCTGGACGGCCTCGTTGGGTGTGAGGTAGCAACTGAAGATAGTCACGTCCCTACACCGAACCCAGACGAATCCTCGGCCGCGCCCGTGACTCCGCACCAAGACATCCTGTGTATTACGCGCCCAAAATGCAGCAGTACCGAGGCTGTCGGAGATCCAAATGTTTGGGTCTCTGTCCCGATACTGTTCGCTGATAAGGAGCGCGTCAGCACCAAGTTCTCGGGCGAGCTGATCTAGAAGGTTATCAGCTCCCCAGGATCTATGAAGATTGGCCTGGAGGATGCGAATTACCGGCCGCTGCCTTTTGCCTGTTCAAGTGCGGCTCTGAAGGCACCGCACTGACCAGACCCGGGTAAGTGACCGAGGGCACTGGAGCCTGAATCCTTGCAGAGGAAGCAGGATGGGCTCGAGGAACATTCCTTGCGTTTGTGGCCCTGGCCTCCACACTGGAAGCAGTTGGCACTCCTGTCGGGCCCGTTACAGTTTCGGGAGGAGTGGCCGAAACCGAGACAGCGGAAGCATCTCGAAACTACCACCCTCCGTTTGAGCCTGCAACTGACCCAACCGACTCTGAGGTGCTGAAGGCTAAGCAGCTTATTGGCGTGCTTTTCGCCCATCTCAGCAACAGCCATCCTGAGTTGACTTCGGTTAGGCTTTGTCAGCCATACCCTCACTCCATCAGCCGGTATCTCCGGGAGTGCCACCTGGATCGCACGGGTCACCTCATCTTCAGTGGAGAGGGCATCAAGGTCCCGAATCTCGACCGAACATTTCGGTTCTAGGGCCTTGATGGAGCCTTTGTCCCCAAGTGCAGTCTTGAGGGAAGCGGCAAAACCGATCTTGTCACTCGACTTCCCCAGTTCGAGGAGGACATCCCCGTTCTGGGTTCGCCGAATAGACTTGATAACGGTGTCGGTCTCTTCCGGTTTGGCCTGCGATCTAATCTGACCCAGAACATCAGCAAAAGATCGCCCCCCTAAGGGCTTGATCAAGATTGCCTCCGTCCTGGGCTTCTTAGGCCTGGGTTGTTTAGGCTTTCTGACAGACTTGCCAGAGGCCTCCCCCACCGGGTTTGAGACTTGCGTCCGCTCCACCCTCGACGCACTTTTCGAAGCTGCCTCCACTTGCTTCTGCCTCCTCCTTTCTTTCTTAGACAGGCGCGTCTTCCAGCCCCCCAAAGGTGTTGAGGCAGAGTTTGCTGCCAAGCAGGATTAGCCGCCGGAGCAGGAACCTCTGCAGGAGTAGCCGCTGAATCGTGACAGCGCCCGGGGCGGATTGAGTAGCCTGGACAGGAGATGTCTGCGATGCCGCAGTGACAAAAACCGGTCTCGGCACTGATCCCACCTCAACAAGCTCAGGGCTTTCCGGCGAAGAACCGCTCTGCCTCTTCTTTCGCTTTCTGGCTTGAGTCTGGACTCAGCCAGATGAGCTTGAGGCGAAGCAGACATAACTCGGTTCATAACGTCGCGCTCCTGCTTCACTGCCTTCAGCCTGATCTTCCGGCATTCCTCGATTTCGCCAAGGAAATCCTCGAGTTTTGGAATTCCGTCCTTAATCGCCTTGTTGACGTTCTTCTGAATAAGGAGAGCCTTGGCCATCTCCTTCAAAAGATCGTTCATTTTCTTCAGACATGAGTCTTCCTCCTCGTTGGCATCGTCCTGCTGCTGCCGAAGCATTTGCATCTCGAATGCCGGACGAAGAGGACTCTTCCTGGGAGGAATTCCTTGCATCCCGGCTAGAGGTGTTACCGGCTCAGTCACCCCCATACCCAGCTTAACCTCATCCTTCTCCTTTCCGGTTACGGCCGACGATCCGGCGACCCCAGCAGCCTTGATCACCTTGATCAAGGCTCAAGATTATATTTTAACAAATTCAAATGATGATTTAGATATTAATGATTATTTAGAAACTCAAAGAAATGAAATAAAAAAATTGATAGAAAAACAAAAATTTAAAAATATTAAAGGACAGATGGCTTTAGAATGTGAATATGTAAGAAAATTAATAAATGGTGAAATTCAAAATAGTAATATGTATTTTTGCATAAAAAGTTCAGATATTTTAAATATAGATGATTTTATTGATGATCAATTTAAGAAATTAATAGTTAGAGAACAACTAAATCAAACCATCAAAAGGCTCTGGTTGGTCATTAAAAAGATGTGTTGAACTAAATCTAAAATTATCTAAAAATAATTCATTAAATGCTGGATCATATATAGAATTACCAAATGAAATTAAGAATAAAAAATGTTGTGTAAATTTTAAAAATAAAGATGAATATTGTTTTATTTATGCAATTAGATGTGCTATTGATAAACCAAACGAACATGCTGAAAGAGTTAAACAATATCAAAAATATATAAATGATGATATTTTTAAAGGTTTTGATTATCCAATATCATTGAAAGATATTAAATTATTTGAAAAAAGATCATTTGATTCTAAATATAACTATCCATCAATGTCAATAAATATTTATAGAATTGATGAAGATGAAAAAATAGTGCCATTACAAATATCTGAACATTATAATTCAAAACTAGAAATTGATTTATTATATTATAAAATTGGTAATAATTCTCATTATATATTGATTACTGATTTAAGTAAGTTAGTATCTAAGCAATTAACACAAAAAAATAAAAATAAAAAATATATTTGTAGAAGATGTTTGACTCATTTCTACAAAAATAAAGACTTGAATAATCATTTAGAGATATGTAAATCATTAGAACCTTGTAGACCTATAATGCCATTTAAAGGTCAAACTGTAAGTTTTAAAAATTATTATAAAAAGTTTGAACATCCATATGTAATTTATATGGATTTTGAAAGTATATTAGAAAAGATTGATAATTGTAAAAATAATCCAAATTGCTCATATACAAATAAAATTCAAAAACATAAACCATATGGATTTACAATCTATTTAGTATCTAGAGTAACTAATAAAATGTATAAACCTATTTGTTATAGAGCAAAAAATGAAGAGGAATTAATAAATGTACCAAATAAATTATTTGAATATTTAGATGAAATTTCAAAATATATAGCTAAAAAATATAATTCAAAAAATAAAAAGCCTATGAATTTAACTAATGAAGAAGAAATTAATTATCAGAAAACAAATATTTGTCATATTTGTGAAAATAGTGGTTTTGATAATGATAAAAGAATAAAAGTAAGAGATCATTGTCATTTAACAGGAAAATTTAGAGGTGCTGCACATTTAAATTGTAATTTAAATCTAAAATTTCCTCAAAATATTCCTATATTCTGTCATAATAGTTCAAATTATGATACACATTTGTTTATAAAAGAATTAGCTAAAAAATATGGTAAAATTGATTTGTTAGCTAATACAGATGAAAAATATATAAACTATTCAGTAAATTCTGGTTATGGTTATGAATTTGAAGGTGAACTATATTTTAAACCTATAAAATTTATAAAATTCTCATTTGTAGATACATTTAGATTTATGGCTACATCAATTGAAAAATTAGCTAAAAATCTTAAAGAATTTAAGCATATAAATAAATTTATAAAAGAAAATGATATAATTGAATATGATAATGAAACTTTAAAAATATTAACTTCTAAAGGTGTATTTCCATATGAATTTATTGATAATGTTGAAAAATTAAACTATGATAAAATATTAGAAAAAGATCAATTTTATAGTTGTTTAACTAATGAAAATATAAGTGATGATGATTATAAACATTATATAAAAGTTTGGAATAAATTAAAAGTAAAAACATTAGGTAATTATTCAGATTTATATAATATTCAGGATGTGTTATTATTAGCTGATATATTTGAAAATTTTAGATCTGTTTGTTTGAAAAATTATCAATTAGATCCAGCACATTATCTAACATCACCATCATTAGCTTGGGATTCTATGTTAAAATTAACAAAAATTGAACTAGAATTAATAAGTGATTATAATATGTATTTAATGATTGAAAAAGGTATTAGAGGTGGTATTTCACAATGTATAACTAGATATTGTAAAGCAAACAATAAATATACAAAAAATTATGATAAAACAAAACCTGAAAATTATATGTTATATATAGATGCAAATAATCTATATGGATGGGCTTTAAGTCAAAAATTACCTTATAAAGATATAACATGGATGAATCCTAATACATATACATTAAATGAATGGGAAGAAACAATATTAGAATTAGATGAAAATGCTGAATATGGATATATATTAGATGTTGATTTAGAATATCCTATTGAATTACATGATGACCATAAAGATTTACCATTAGCACCTGAACATTATAATAATAAGCTTTGCACAACATTATTTGATAAAAAAGATTATGTTATTCATTCAAGAAACTTAAAATATTATCTACAAAAAGGATTAAAATTAAAGAAAGTTAATAGAGTTATAGCATTTGATCAAGATGATTATATGAAAAAATATATTGAATTAAATACCAAATTAAGATCCAAATCAACATCAGATTTTGAAAAAGACTTTTTTAAATTGATGAATAATAGTGTTTTTGGAAAAACTATGGAAAATGTTAGAAATAGATGTGATATTAAATTAGGTGATGAAAAGTTTTCATTAAAACAAGCAAAAAAACCTAATTTTAAAACATTTAGTATATTTGATAAAGACTGTATTGCTTCACATATGATAAAGAAAAGGTTAAGTTTGATAAACCAATCTATATAGGATTTTCAGTACTTGATTTATCAAAATTACATATGTATCAATTTTATTATGAAAAATTAAAGAAGTTTGATCCAAATATAAGGTTATTATATATGGATACAGACAGTTATTTTATAGAATTTAAAAAGGATCCATATAAAATTATTAAAGAAAATATTAATGAATTTGATACAAGTGATTATAAGAAAGAACATGAATGCTATAGTGAAAAGAATAAAAAAATAATTGGTAAATTTAAAGATGAGTTAAATGGTGAAATATTAGAAGAATATTGTGGTTTAAGATCAAAATTATATAGTTATGAATTTAATAATAAAAATCCTGTAAAATGTAAAGGTATTAAGAAAAGTGTTGTTGATAAAACATTACATATGGATGATTTTAAGAAATGTTTATTTGATGATCAAGAACAATATAGAGAAATGACTTGTATTAGAAGTTTTAAACATGAACTATATACAATTACAATAAATAAATTAGCTTTAAGTAATAGAGATGACAAAAGATTTATTTGTGAAAATAAAATTGATACATTACCTTGGGGTATAAAAATAATTATAAATAAATGGAAATTTTAATTGTTCCAAAAGAATTAATAAATAATGATTTTGATATAAAATTATATTTATTTAAAACTAAAATATCAAATAAATTTTTAATATATCTTTTTAAATATAAAAATTATTTTGTATATCATTATAAGTTTAATTTTATAATAGAACCATTTATAAATATAATAAAAAATTATGTTAAAGAAAGTTTTAAAGAAATGATCAAAATTATATTAATAATTTATAACCATATGATATTGAATTTATACTATAATTTTATGTATATTTTTAAATATTTTCTTTAATAAATTTAAATATATTCAATAATTTATTGAATATCTAACATAAAAATATCTATAAATTTTACTTTATTATCATTATAAGTAAGACCCGTCTTTAAGACGGGTCTCAAATTTGTATATAATTTATTATATTTATGAATATTTTTGAATGTTTAAGAAGGGTAACATTTTGTTACCCTTAAGTTTTTATTGTATAATAAGGTTACCTCCTTTAAAAAATTTTAAAATAAATATTCTAATTTATATGGGACCCATTTTGGGTCCTACCTAATTTTAATAAGTTTTGTATGTTTTTCATTATATGATAGGGAGGACAAATTGTCCCCTCTAAAATATCTATAAATTTTAATCTATCCTTATTGTTTTCTACTTTTTTTATTTTAAAATTAATAAATATAAACCAGATTCATTAATAAACATTGTTTTATTATCTATTTTATTGACGCCCTGTTTTAGGGCATCTGAAAAACATGTTTGTACATCAATTTCTAGGGTGTCATAATTTGTGACACCTATAATAATTATGTAAATTAATTTATCATTATTATGTAAATGTAACTGTTGGTTACACTTGATATATTTTAAGTTTTATATATTTTTCTTTTACATTATCAATTAAAACTTTTCTAGAATTTTTATATTTTAAAATATAACAAATATCTTTTCGTTTAAACCAAGGTTTATTTTGTTTATTAAATACAATTAATTTATTATTAAATATAAAATTATTGTTAATTAAATAAATTATTGTTTTTATTATTTATGTAGATAAATTTTATATTACAAATTTTGTTTTAATCTTAAATATACAATACTTTTAATATTTTCATTATTTATTTGATTTCCATCACTATCTTGAATAGATATTACAATATTTTGAATTTTATTTATATTTTTTAAAGGAATATAATCAATTTCATTTGGTTTTTCACTAATTTTTGATCCATATTCAACATTTGGATAAAATGAATATAGAATTTCTGATTCTTTATGTAAATGTGAATGATCTTTATGATTTTCAAAACTAGGATCAACTAAATTACAATGTATTTCAATAACATCAAAAGGTCTAATTTTTGGTAGTTTTATTCCTTTTGTTAATACATTTGGTTAAATCATTTTATCATCTAATCCTAATAAATCAATTATAATTGTTGTTACTATAATTTTAACAGGAGATTTTATTATAATATATGGTCCATCATTTTTCAGTATAAAATCATTTTCATCAAATTTATTAATTTTCTTTTTAAATTCTTTTAAACTATTAATAAAAATATTTTTTATTTCTTCAATTGTATAATTTCCTTTATTTATATCAAAATATTTATCTATAATTTTATCATCTTCATCTTTAATAGAATATCCATAACAGTTTTTATAATCATTTGGTATATTTGATATAAAATTATCTGAATAAAATCCACTTAAACCAATACTATATTTTCCATCTAAATGTATTGGATGTTCTAATCTTAATTCTAGTTTGGATGAATGACCAATTATTTTAAATAATTTCATCTTATTTAAATGGAGAAATTTTTAGAAAACAAAGATAATATAAAATTAGAATCATATGATAAAAATAATAAAAATGATCAACTTATTAGATTATTAATTATAGGAACAAGTGGATCTGGTAAAACTACATTATTATTAAATTTTATTTACAAAAGATTAATTCCATATTCAAATTTATATATTTTTAGTAAATCATTAGAACAACCATCTTATAAATTATTACAAAAAAGATTTAAAAATATAGAATCAAATATTAATAAACAAATTTCTTATTTTTCATGTGATGATATGATTCCACTAAATAAATGTAAACCAAATTCATTAGTAGTTTTTGATGATTGTAATTTAGAAAAACAAGATAAAATTAAAGAATATTTTATAATGGGTAGACATAAAAATATATCATGTATTTATTTATCACAATGTTATTCAAAAGTTGATATGCAATTAATTAGAAATAATTTAAATATGTTATGCATCTTTAAACAAAATGAACATTATATGAAAAAATATATAATAATTTTGTTGGATCAGATATGAAATTTGATAAATTTAAAACTATTTGTAATGATTGTTGGAAAGAAGACTATGGATTTTTAACTATTAATTTATTGAAAAAATCAAATGATGGAAAATATATGAAAAATTTTTCTGATATTAAATAATGATAATGGCTTGTTGTATGTTTGATTCAATAATTGATAGAATATTTATTTTATTAGTATTATTTATTTCATTAGTATTTATATATTTAATGAAAATTACAGAAATAAAGTAAAATAAATTGTGTTTAACATAATTAGTGTTTATGTTAACATGATTTGTGTTTGTGTTAACATGATTTGTGTTTTGTGTTAACATGATTTGTGTTTTGTGTTAACATGATTTGTTTTTATGTTAACATAATTTGTGTTTTGTGTTAATATGATTTGTGTTTATGTTAACATGATTTGTGTTTATGTTAACATGATTTGTTTTGAACCTAAATTTTTCTTTGTAATAAATGGATAAAATATCTGTTAATGAAGCTAAAAAATTAGATGATATTGAGAAAAAATTAATAAAAGAATTTAAAAATCAAATTAAAATTGAAGATAATTATGAAAAAATTAAACAAAAAGCATATGAACCTATAACATCAGCAATTGGTAAAGTTGAAAATAAAATTGGTGAAGTCTTAAATGAAAATAAAAACCTTATGGAATTGGTACCTATTGTTATTAATTTTGCCAATATATCAATACCAGAAACTGAAGAACTAAATTTACCTTCAAGTACTCCATTTAGACCAATCAGACAACCAATAATTCAAGAAGAATCGACATTTATTGACCCAAATTTAATTTCACCTCAAACATTAGATAAAATTATTGGTCCATTAGCACAAAAATATTTACCAAGAACAAAAGATAATAAATTTGGTTTATATTGGAATAAACATAAAAATCATTTATGATTGGTGATAAAATAACTGTAATTGATAATGATGATTTAATAATTGATGATAAAAAATATAATGGAACACATGGATTATGGAGATTGTTAACTTATGAAAAGAAACCAGATAATAATTTATATACACAAGATGATTTAAATAATTATTCAAAAATTTTATGGGAAACTAATTCAATTTATAAAAATAATGATCCAAATAGTAAGAAACCAAAATCTAGTAAAGGTGATAAATATATTAATTTAATTAAACATATTTGGGAATTAAAAGGTGAAATTGAAGGTTCAGGAATCAGACAATATACAGAAAATAAAATTGAATATAGATTTATAGATGATTTAAATAAATTAGATAATATTATTAATTATATATATGCACAAGAAAAAGCTGGCAATAATAATTTTTTAAATGAAAAGAAAGCAATTAAAGACTTTATATCAAATAAATTAGATGAATTAATTGAAAAACCTGAAGGAATTAAGTATTTAAAAAGAATTTTGGCAAATATTTCATCACCATTATTAAAAGATGGATCAGGTATTTTAAATAATGTTATAAATAATTTACCTTTTGAATTACATGTACATGGTTATCAATATCTAGGGCCTGGAACTAAATTAAATAAAAGAGTAAAAAGAGGTGATCCTGGAATAAATGATTTAGATAAAGCTGCTAAAGAACATGATTTATTTTATAGAGATCATAAAGATACAAAATCTAGAAATGAAATAGCTGATAAAATTTTACAAGATAAAGCATGGGATATAGTAACATCAAATGATTATGGAATTGGTGAAAGATTAATTGCATTACCAACATCAGGTGCTATGTGGATGAAAAGAAAATTTGGTATGGGTTTAGAAGTAGGATTAAAATTTTAATAAAATTAATTATATTAATCTATATTATAAAAAACTATAAATTTTTTTCTTAATAAATGGAAAAAAACAAATATAAACTTGACAGATAATAAAAAATCAAAAATAAAATTAGCATTTAAAAATAAAAAATCAGTTATAATTCAATTTAATATTGATCAATTTAATGAAAATGGAAAAGATATTATATTATTATCTAAAAGACAAATTAATAAACTAAATAAACATAAAAAATTAAATAAAGGATTAAGATTTGAATTTTCATATAATCAATTAAAAGAAATAAAAAATGGTGGATTACTAAAAGAGATTTTAGATTTTGCTGATAATATACCTATAGTTAAAAATTATACACCAAATGTTAGAAAGGGAGCAAAAGTAGTAAAAGAATCTATAATTCCTAAATTTAGAAATTTTGTTGATTGGTTAGATCATGAATTAAAAAATGTAGAAGGATCTGGTTTAGATAAAAAAACATTAAAATATATGAAACAAAATTATAAAAAAATTTTGAACCACTAACATTAGGTGAATTAGAAAAATTGTGTAAAAATATAAAATATTTTAGAGGTGTATTTATGAGAGATATATTACCTAATAAAGTTAATAAATTTGAATGTGGAATTATAAATTTAGATTCATTTGATGGAAATGGAACTCATTGGGTTTGTTATTATAAAAAAGATAAAATTAAATATTATTTTGATTCATATGGAAATACAGTTAATAAACCACCAATAGAATTAGTTAAATATTTAGGAAATGATAATATATTTTATAATGATAATCAAATTCAAAATTATAATGATCCACCAATTTGTGGTCATTTATGTATTTTTATATTAAATGAATTAAATAATAATAAAAAATTTGATAATATAATAAATAAATTAATCCTTAATAAATATGGATTCACAAAATATATTTGATCTGTTTGGAAGACAGAAAAAACATCCAATTAATATTAAAGAAGATTATATAAATTCTAAATTAAATATATTTTTTAATAATTTTAGTAAAAGTTTTAAAAGTCATGTAAAAAAGACTGAAAATCTAGTAAATGCTATTGGTTTATCAAAAAATTATATAAGTATTAATGGTAAAAGAATTGTTAATGTTAAACCAAGTATAAATAAATATGATGTTGTAATAAAATCAGAATTAGATGAAGTTTTAGATTCAATTATTAAAATTGGTAATGATCATTCAGAAACTAAAAAGGATTTAAATAAAATTACAGACTTTTTAATTAATATTGGAAAATATGTTGAAAATTTAGAAGAAAAATTAGAAAAAGAACTAAAATTTCTATTTGATGGAGTCAATGAATCTATAAAAGAATTAAATGCTGAAATAATACTAATTAAAGATGATATAGATAAATTACAATAATTATTTTATATAAATGGAGTTGAATTATTGTCTTAAATGTAAACAAAAAACTAATTCTAAAGATATTCAGATAATAAAATTGAAAAATATAAATGTAATTAAATCAAAATGTTGTATTTGTAATTCAAAGAAAAGTTGTTTTACAAAATTTTCTCCCTAATAAATGGCTCTATACAGTTCATTTGATTTATTCATTATCAGAAACCAAAATCAATTAAACAAAGATGATTGGGATGATATTTCTGAAAAATATGAGTTGAGTATTAATATGATGAGATTGTTTCAAAATAAATTAAATTGGCAAAAAATTGCTCAACATCAAAATTTAACTATAGATTTTATTACTAAATTCATAAATTATCAATTAAAAGATTATATTGATTTGATTTGTAAATATCAAGATTTAACTGAATATTTCATTCATGATTATGCATTTACATTAAATTGGGAATTAATTTTAGAACATCAAAAAATATCAGCAAAATTTATACTTGATCATGCTACTGAAATTGAATATTTTAAAAGTAAAAAAGAAATTGATACATAAAAATTATAAAATTTGACATCATAAAATTATAAAAATTTTACTTGTTTTAAAAAAGCTTTTGATTTAAAAAAATTATCCTTAATAAATGGCTGATTACAAAAAATATGTAAATGATATTGAAAGAGCTGAATACAAAAATTTCTATCCATTATCTAAATTACATTTAAATGAACCTAATAAAAAAACTGAATTTAATATAGATTTTGGAGATGGATTTTGTACTTCTAAATTTCAATTTTATATATCTGGTAAATTGACTAAATCTGATGGAAATGCATATGATAATGGTGCTAATACAAAATTAATTGATAATTTTGTTCCATTTTTATTTTCAAAAATTGAAGTTAGAAAACATAATAAATTGATTGATGAAATTGAATATCCTGGTCTATTAAGTACAATTAAAGGTACTATAACTTATTCAAAATCAGAAATAAATCAAATAAATAATGGTTTTGAATCAAATTTTAAAAATAAATTTGAAGCAATTGGTAATTTATCTCATTTTGGATTAGGATTTTTTGAAAATGTAAATATTCCAATATACAAAGGAGGTTTTAATATAACATTTATTAGATCAGAAGATAATGATGCAATTTTTAGATGGAAAACTAAAAAGGCTGATGGATCTTATGATAATGCTACATTACCAACTGAAGGTAAAATAACAATTGATGAATTTTTTATTAGAGTTCCTATAATTGAATACAAAACAACAAGTAAAATTCAATTAATTAATGAACTAAGCAAATTTGAAAAAGTAAATTTTCATTTTAATCATTGGCAATGCATTGAACAAAAAAATATTACAGGAAAGAATTTAAGTTTTGATATAACAAATATCTATAGAAATATTTATAATCCAAAATTTATTATAATTGGATTTCAAAAATCAAGAACAAATGATCAGTTATTTGATACTTCTAAATTTGATAGTATGTATGTAAAAAATATAAGAGTAAAACTAAATGGTAATTATTACCCTGATGAATTGGAAAATTTTGATATAAACAATGAAAAATTTAGAATTATGTATGAAATGTATCAAGATTACAAAAAAGTTTATTATATTAGTAGTAAAATGTATTATAGTCCAACAGAATTTCTAGAAAATAGACCAATTTATGTAATTGATACTACAAAAAATCCAACAAATATTTCAAGTTCAAAAAATGATATTATTATTAATGCAGATTTTGATTATGATATAGTAGCTACTAGTAAAACAAATTGTTATATTATTATTATATCTGAAAAATTACTTGAATATAATATAATCAAAAATGATATTACTGAAATTAATTAGAATGAATTATTACTATTTTAGTCAAATTTATTGAAAAAATACTACTAAAATTTTAAATTACCTTATGAAAAGTCAACTATTAATTTTATTGAAAAAATACTTATAAAATGTGATAATTTTACTTGTTTTTAAAAAAATTTTATTTTGTAGAAAATTTAGGCATATTTGTTAAAAATTTCATTAAAATTGCATATTTTTTAAGACAATTTGACAAAAGCTGAAAATTGGCCAAAAAATGGCAAAAATATTGCATAATTGTATTAAAAAACTGTGAAATTTGTTTGATTTTTGATTGTCTCCAAAAGTGTCCTAGAAGTAACATGATACTATCTACTTATATATATAT
>JAQYXR010001830.1:0-23404 GCA_030545055.2 Neoaliturus tenellus | reverse complement strand
AGATAGTGATCTAGAAGAATTAATACATAACACCCTCGATGCAGCAAATCTACAATCATCAATATGAATTTGATTATGGATAAGTTATTTATCTATGTATAGTAGGCTGATTCATTGGCATTGCTGCAACATGGGGCTCTATCGAAACATCCGTAACTGTATTATAATTTCATTTACCTAATCCATCCTTATAAAATATGCTTATAAAATATTACATACTTTCTTATACTTCCGGATGCAATTCATGAATGGAATTTGTTATGGAGACAGCAAACTCATATTTGTTGTGCTTTTTGGTAAAATTAGAAAACATAAGTGCCCAAATTAGTGCGTTTTTAAGGTTTCATTTAGAAGGTACAATACAATTAGTCAGAATAACAATGGATCTAAATAAAATACAGTTTTTATTTCAAACATTACTTTTATAAACAATGAAAAACTCGAACTTTTTATAGGCCTACTTTTAAATGCATTTCCAAAGCCCAAAACTATTGAAATAAACTGGATACAAATTTTCGTATGGATGGAGAGGCATCAAAGAGTAAGAAAAAAAATTCTTACCATTACCATTGTTCGTTTTGAACAAGTTATTACAAATAAAAAAAAAATCTTACACGAAAAGATTATACAAAACATTTTATTTCTTATTGACATCGCCCCATCCGTGGCGCGTGGCGAAATGTCATGTAGCCTATAAGCCTATACGGGGCCTTAAAAGGTTATATCATACGCAGTTCTGATTCTACAATTAATAAATGTACTGTTCTATACAATATTTCTATATTACAATTAGATACGTATACCGTATATAGCAAACTTCATCAAGTATTAAGTATTGGCTAAATAACGAAATGTTACAAAATGAACATGGATGGATACAAACATGTGCGCATTCCTTGTATAAGTATTGTAATGTGGAGATGATTGGCAAAATAATAATAGTGAAATTAGTGGAGTATGGGGGACTATATAGAAATGGACTAGAACTAGTATAATTTTAATTTTTTTTTGTGTTTATAAACAAACAAATCAAAATCCGCAAAATCCCAAAAACCCTGACATAGTATTTTTTTTATAGTCTGGGGCTAAGCCCTGAAGGCCATAAAAAATAAGACTTAAAATACTAGTCTATAAAATGTTCCATATACAGCGAGTTTCATGTTAAACGTAGACTACTACAGTGGTTTTCGAGTCCATCAAGATCAAAATGTAGGGCTATATACAAACATCATCTTATCATTGAGTTATTGAGGAAAAATGATAAATTGTTATTTCAAATATTTATTAATCTCAATAGTATATATAACATATTCTTTACCTCTTATGAGTTCTGAAAATCTCCTGCTCTTATTATTTTTCAAATTTGAGATTGATTGAAAGCCGCGTGGTCGGCTCTCACGCTCCTAACAATGTGCGCATATTTCGTTAATTACGCCCCAATAGTCGAAAATCTAGGTCACCCAATGCGGGCCTTAGTGCGTGGAGTTGCGGGCCCCTCACACAACACTGTAGTTGAACTGATGACAGCAAGTGACTCTTGCCCTAGCTGCTTGATCGTGCACTTGTGAGTCACAAGAGACGGAAGCTTAGATTCACTCTTCGTTTACATAATTGCATAGCTAAACTATACTTATACATAAGAATATCTAAATAATACACTTTAAAATCATACATAACTTTTTTTTACTTTTTGGATCCTGAAGAGAATATCTTAGCATTCACGCACACTTCGCAGCACACGTTTTTCATTCGATGAAGGTACTGTAATGCGATGGCTAAAAGTTAGATAAGTTCTATAATAGTCCCATCGGCCATCGATGTATATGTTAGTGATGACTGTTTGGTTAATGTCTAAAACAAAGTCATTACAGTATTTATATATACAACGGGAACAACGTCGTACGAGAATTACCGGTTCAAATCAGGAAATGTTCAAATTAACAGTTGTACAACCAAAGTTTACAAATTTGACTGAGGTTGTCCAGTGTATTAAGATTTTTAATAATTATAATCATTAGTTTTCAGATTTTTGTTTATAAAACTATGACTACCGTTTAGTACACATTACATAAAAACATCACGACAGTATATAGCGTCATGCAATAATCAAATCTATATTTTAAGGTGATTAAGGCATGTTTCGTATACCAACCAAGCAGTATCAGTAACACAAACACTCAAGCAAAATTGTTTTTTTTTTTTTTTGTTTTTTTTTTTAATGTCATAATATTTATGGAAAGTGTAGGCCCTAAAGATGTTGGCATTTATTTCTTACAGTATTAGGGGACTATTATAAGTTTTATGATTTTCACTCTTAGGGTTGCCAAATAAAGCACCCGAAAATAAGGGACGGGGTTTTGTAATCAAGCCTATACTACTTCTGAGTCGGAAATGGTGGTTGAATATAAAAAATTGTTTGATAATATCAGTTAAAATTATGCCGTCAATACATGTCAAAAGTGTTTTATTGCTACTTTAGTGCTGCCCATGGGCTTTATAGAGGATTTTAAAATTTTAAGATAATTTTTTTTGCCGGTACAAATATCAACATTGCCACTTTATTAAAAAAAAAATCGTATGATTTTAGTGTTTGTTGTCAAAAGAATATTTTTATTATTTATTTTATTTTATTTGCTAAATCTTGCATTATCAATACCAAAATTTAAGTTAATTTAAGCAAAATGAAGAATTTTTTTACATTTGAACATTTGCCTGGTTGTATTAAAAAAGATTTTTTAAATTAAAGATTTATTTTAATCTGTATTTTTAATGATAAAAAATGATTTATGTAAGTATATTTTTGAGTTGTAATATATTACAACACATTCACACTAATCTACACTTGTAATTCTTACACATAGTAGGCTACTGTAGAGACACTGTTGTGATAAAAAAGGGCATCTATACTTTTAATACGCTAAGGGTTTTTTTTGTCTTGAGAACTCCTCCTACAATTCTGAACCGATTTTCAAGTTTTTGGTGTCGTTGGATAGGGCTTTGTCTGTAGTTGTTTCCGCCAAAAATTGATGAGAAACGGGCTGAAAATAAAGAATCTATCCACCATTGAAATCTCAAAATTTCCCTTTTAAATAACATTGGGATTGAATAAAACATTTTAAACATCTGTTAATAATCAGCTGTAAATACGTGTAAGTAGTGGAAAAAGGGGGCTGCTGGCTCACTTCAAGGTCACCTGAGGGATGACGTCATCGAGGTCAATGACCTCACCGATGACGTCATCGATGACGTCATCGATGACGCAATCGATGACGTCATCACTAATGACGTCATTTCGATGACGTCACACCCATGACGTCACAGAAATGACGTGCTGATGACATCATCACCCCTTACGTCACCAAAATGACGTCATCGATGTCACAAAGGTCAAGGTCACGCTGAAACCTAAAATTTTTTGGCACTTTTGCTGTTTCTCGCACTACGCTCCGAGTTTCAGTCCGGTTCCCATGACCTTGAGGACTTGGAGCGAAATTAGACGAGAAACAGCAAAAGTGCTGAGGAAACTGCAAGTTTGCAACATGACTCTGCCTAAACCATCATGTGACACCGCTCGGGTGACCTTGAAGTGAGCCAGCAGCCCCCTTTAGACCAGTACTACAACCGCGATGTGCACCCTACGACAGACACCGAGCGACTGACTGTCCGGCCCCGCGCACTCTAGGTATATGGGAAGTGGTGGGGGAACTGCGATGACCTCGGGAAACTTGAAAATGTCAAGCCAGGTAGCACCGTTTTGGTGCTACCTTAAATTTACATGTTAAAGTGTGATGACCTTGAGGTTGACTGTGAACCTGGGGCTTAGGATTGTGTTTAACAGCTTGACGTTTTCGCCAGAGTTCAAGTGTGGTGACATTGAACTGGTTAAAATCAAAACTGCACAGCAGACTGCACAACACGGATGTGCATCCTACGACAGCCGCCGAGCGACTGACCTCCGGGCCCTGCGTACTCTAGATATATGGGGAAGTGGTGGGGGAAATTTTAAGGTCATTTAAACGGAGTTTAAAAAAAGTCAAAGAGTAGAAAGACTACTCTTGTGAGTCTATAGCGATTTCATTGATAGTGAGTGCTTCGGTATGCCAAGTTGATACCCCCACCACAACTGGGTCCCTAGGCTGCACAACACCGCTTCGCCAGTATGTCTCCGGCTTCCATGCGGTGCGTCTCGCTGTTCTCTAGCTCTCTATATGTAAGTAATTTTACAAGTTCTGAATGTAGGTCACTACACTTTGACTCTGGGACGATATCGACTTGTAGTGTTTCAGTGTTTTGACTCAAGGTCATCACACTTTAACTCTAGCACATCGGTTATCATACCAGAGGTGCTCAATAACCTAACTTGTAATGTTTAGGGTGGCGTTTGCACGCCACGTGGTATCGCCATGAGTGTCCAGTCCAAGTTTTAAGTTAAATTAATTTTACTGTAATCTTTTCCATTTCTGCTTCGTTTTGCCAAAGTATAAGGTGTCGCTTAATAAAGTGGTATTTCTCTAAAGTTATAGGAGATTGCAAGGATACAATTAGTTTATTTAGGAGACTCTTCATCTTGGAGTTTAACACAATTTCCACTTTGACTTTGCTTCCTCGGCTCTCACAGCCTAAGCTGTACAGAAATGTTTCTTCTAGTGCCAACTCGGGCCAAGAGAACAGTGTGTTGACTGTAGGACAGCTCATGGTGAAGTGATGCGAAACTCCAGCGTACCACCTCACCTTCCCCCGCCACTGTGACCTTCCCCCACTCCTGCTGTTTCCCCCACCTCTTTTCCCTTGACTCATGCGCTACAAGCAGTCTCTCAGTATTGTGCGGACTTTTGTGAGGGGAAGCCATGTCGCGGGACGCTTTAGGTAAGAAACTTAGCCGTGTTAAGACTTTATTAGTTGCTCACTGTCCACCACTGAAAGTTAAGAGAGTTTCAACTTTAGCTAAGTGGCGCAAACTGTTGCGCGGACACCCTAAGTTTTATACAAAACAGACTAATGTCAGTTTTACTGATGAGGATTTGTTTAAAATATTGGATGAAATGACTTTTCCTTGCAAAATTCAGTTAGTTACTCCCATTCCTGACAGTTTAGAGTCTTAGTCTCTCAAGCCAATATACCTAGCATACACAGAGCCTGACAGTCAGTCACTCGGTGGCTGTCGTGGGGTGCGCATCGGTGTCGGCGCTCCGTTGTTAAGTTTTTAAGGTCACAGTAATATGAAATTGGGGGTGTTGTGCTAGTTCAAGGTCACCTGAGGGATTACCGATTGCCCATTTAGGCAGAGTCATGTCAGAAACTCGGGTTTAACTTGGCACTTTTGCCGTTTCTCGTCGAAAATTCGCTCCAAGTGGTCAAGGTCACGGGGACTCTGACTGAAACTCGGAGCGTAGTGCGAGAAACGGCAAAAGTGCCAAAAAATTTTAAGTTTCTGCGTGACCTTGACCTTAGTGGCGTCGGTGACGTCGTTTTGATGACGTAAGGGGTGATGACGTCATCAGCACGTCATTTCTGTGACGTCATGGGTGTGACGTCATCGAATTGGCGTCATTAGTGATGACGTCATCGATTGCGTCATCGATGACGTCATCGATGACGTCATCGGTGAGGTCATTGACCTCGATGACGTCATCCCTCAGGTGACCTTGAAGTGAGCCAGCAGCCCCCTTTTTCCACTACTCGTGTAGTTTTGGTGATTAAAGAGATTCACATTATTGGATTAGTCAGATGTCATTGATTTAGAGCTAAAAGTAACATTTGTATTGTATGGAAATAAATTGCTCGATTTCGAGCAACACGTATACTAGTTTGACTATAAATACGGTGCGGCAGCGACAACTTGGCGGGGCCCGATATGAGTGCGTAGTTCGCACGCTGTGCAGACAGAAGTGTTCTGAGAGTTTTTAACTACAAGAAGGTCCCGAAAAAATTCGATTATCATACAATAATAAACGAGCGGTGACTCTTGCCTTAGAGGTCGGTGTTTGTATGCACGACACTGTTTTGTAGGTTTGAGGTTAGATTGTAACTCGCATAGTAACTAAATTTGTCCTTAGTAAATTTCTGTTTTTGGCCAAATACGGGACATTTACCGTCCCGGATGACTTCTCTCCGGGACGCGGGACAAATTTCCTAAATAAGGGAAATCAAAGATTCCTAAATAAGGGAAATCAGGGATTGTCCCTTAAAATCCGGGACGTTTGGTAACCCTGTTCACTCTTTTCACTATTGATTAAAAACACTTCACAGTTTAACTTTCTTCGATTGGACTATTTACTTGATGTGAGTGCAGGAAAGATTATACACAAATGAGTGCATAGTCAATTACCTTACATATTGCATTGTGTTGTCAGTAAAAGTTAGAATGTCAACTTTCAAACGCACTATTTGTCATCCACGTCATACTCAGGGCTAGAGCTCGGAATCAAACACGCCTATGCTATACGAGCAGTGCTAAACCCCAAGCTGTGGACTGTAGACTGAGCAAAACTATGAACGAACCATCGAACGGTTTCGACACATTGGAATTTTCCATTTACAAAAAGGACATCAGAACACAATACCACATTCTGTAGATATTATGAATTTTCAATTTTCTGTCTTTATACGTTTTACTAAACGATTTAACCTGATAGGTTAAATGATTTAGCTGGTCAGTGTTATAGCTGATAGATTTTACGATTTCGCTGACTTTCCACAAACACAGCAAAACCGAGTCCTGCCCACGTGACCTTTACTCTTCACCAAACCGGGTCGTATCTCCTAGAGCGGAAAACATTCAAATTAACACCCGCCCCATAAATTCCCGTTTTCCGCGAATCCTCACCAGGGGCCTAGCCAATTAGCGGCGTCGTATTGTCCGGCCCGGCCCACGAGAGGCTCCAACATTTTCAAAAGATTGCCCCGCCGGCTTTGGGGCCTTTCGGGGCTCCAAGGACACTCGGTCCTTCTCGCTTCTCGCTAGAGTGAATGGCCTGCGCGAGAGGCTGTAGTTGCCGCCGCGGCCGCCAGGAGCGCCAGCCGCCGGTTCCCGCCACCGGAGGCATGGTTGTTTCCATATAATTGATGGCGATCCAACACCGAAACCACCATTGTAATATTTCGAACGCGTGTTATGCATATCGATTGGTCTTGGTTGCCGCCGCGAGTTATCTCCAGTGAGCGGTCGTTAGAGATGATTTGGACCTTCGTTGTACACATTGTGCTCTTCAGCGACGAGCAGTGTGATTTTAATCAAGTTTATTCGTAGAAAAAGTTTTCCAAGAAGCCGATAAAGTATGGACCATGGAATTACATTAATTTACATTGTTTTAGTTTCACCACGCAATGAATGAATTATGTCAAGTTTAGCACAAATTATAGTTCACTAATATCAAACAAGTATTCCTATTATTGTCTTCGACCATCTTTTGAAAATTTTCAATCAGAAGACCCAAAGAATAAATTCTGTCCCCGGCAAAAAAATAAAATTCTGCTGAAATGATTTTTTTTATTATTGGGCTAAGAAAAATTCAACCATTGCTCTATAAATTATCAGAAAATTTATAAAAAAAACAGATCGAACTGCTCATAGGATGACTTTTTACTATTGTAAACTCAACTAAAGGATAACATAAAACAGACCCAAGCCTAGCCATGGAATGACAGTAGGCGTAGCTTATTTATGTTAGGTCTCAAAATTGAGGTTTTTTATTTCTAGATTGTGTATCGAGAGCAACGTAACATGTTCTTAATTTTTTTCTAGTCAACCTAATCACACTAATTAATTAATTAAATGTACTAGAAACCTCCACAAAACGGCCAGCATGCTAACGCCATAAAAGCGGTGGCGACAGAGTCGCCCGCGTGTAAACATCTCTCCAGGATCCAGCAGCGACCGGGAGCGATATATCGCCGACCGTAAATAATGAGTTATCTGCCGCGTGATAACTGCACTGATAACGCGCTATCGATGGCTGTAATTGTGGCCATGATTGTCACTTCCGGGCCCGGTTGCGTAAGGGACTGTGATAACGGAGTGAACCTTCACCCGGGTGTCCAGGGGACGGGGTGTCTACGGGACGGGGTGTCTACGATGAGTGGCTGGGTCAGGTCCCGGGCTCAGTTTACGTAGGCAATGACAGTAAAGAGTGATAAGAGAATTCGTTCTGTCTAAAGGTTAGGGTGTCTATGATGAGTGGTTGCCCACTACAATTGGGTACAATGTGGTGGTATGCCCACTACAAATGTGGTATGCCCACTACAAATGTGTGGTATGCCAATGTTATGACAGAGTGGATTGTCCATCCAATCCGGGGTTATTAGTGTGTCTAAGGTACGGGGTGTCTACGGGACAAGGTGTCTATAATGATAAGTGTCTAGTCTACTGGACTACTCCATAGAACGATAAACATTTTATTTATTAGTTTATAGTTCTATGGTCTACTCCCGTCGTATGTTGCGTAGGGACAGCGATAACAGAGATAAGACGGGTGTCTAAGATGAGTGGTTAATCCACTACAATTGGGGTTTCGTATGACAGAACATGTGATAACAGAATTGATTGTCCATCCAAATCGTGGTTACGTCCTTGGGGTGTCTACGGGTTGGGGTGTCTACGATGGGGATGGTTCATTGACATGGTTGCGTTAAAAAAATAGATCACAGACCTATAGACCTATAGATCAAGATCATATATAGACCTACTTCGTGTAAGGATTTGATTATCTGCCAATGGAACTTGTCAACATAACCAACTAGTAAAATTTTAGGGTGCGATTACAAAATAAATTTACTGTATCGAAGTTAGCTTATTCATGATTTATCTTGAGATAGTAAAAGTCAAGAGATCAATAAAAACTGTGATTATAAAAACTAGATTTAGCAGTATTCTTCTCGTATCGAGAACAACGATTTCAATAATACTATTGAATGAACTGGGTAATCTCTGCGATGTACATTCTAAATGAGTCAATTGTGTCGTTAAATTATTTTGAACACCAAAGAATAAATGTATGACAGTAATTATTCATGGTCTATGTTACATGTATGGCCCATGTTACTATGATTTGATTGATACAGATGTTGTCTATAAGTGATCGATTAACAATAATAAGGTATTATCCTTACTTTGAAATTAATATCTTTGAATTTAAAATTAATATCTTTGGGGTTTTGTGGGATTAAGAGATTTTCAAAAGTAAAAAGCCGCTAAAAGTAGGTCATTAGAAGAACATACGCTGACAATACTGTTGGAGAAGCGTTCAGTTTGGCCTGGAGACTGTAGAGTGTATAGTGTATAAAGGCGGTTTACCCTCTCAACCTCCCTTACACGAGGGTTGAGGCTCCTCTTCCAACCCTACACCTGAGGACCCTCAGACTGCTCATCTCGCAAACAATTTATACTGCCTCCTCTCCTCTCCTCTCCTCACCTCTCGGTCTCTCTCTTTTAGTCTACAACTTGTTTCCAACATCCTGCGATTTAATAATGATAAATTGTAATCGAATTGTTTCCACATTTTTCCTATAATACGATATTTTATGGTGTATACTGTATTAGCTTCAAATATTTGTTTACTAGGCCTACCGCAATCAATCTCGCTTGGGTTTTGTAAACATATGCCATATGATTTTTAGCAAATAAAGAACGCAAAATACTATATTTAGCATTAGTACTGTACACGAATTAAATTTTTAAGATTTTAAATGTTGCATAATTTTGAAAAATCAAACTCTTTAATTAACAGGCACATGTTCTTAAAATGATTTTTATAATAAATAAGTACTGTTTTGCAATTGAAATAAGGTTTTTTTTTTGTTGATACGTATAGGGCCTATAGTCTATGAATGATGAGCGTTAGAGCAACAAGTTGTAAAATGTAGTCCATTTTAAATCATGAAAACCAAATCAAAAGTAGGCCCTAATACAAATTTAAACTCTATCGGGTGTTTTTCATGTCTGTTTACGCACCAGGTGTTGGTGGTTTAGTTCCATTTTGCCGACAAGTCTCGGGCCGCGGATTCGCCGAAATACCCTCACAGCCTCTCGGATCGGCGAGACATATTTTATCTGTATCGCGACCCTGTGGGAACGGGGACCGATCTATCCGGCGGAATGTATTGAAATGTTTGTAGACGGAGGTCTGTTTTATTCATCAGCCCATCAATAGTGATGAGCCCGGTAGTGGAGCCTAGCCTAGCCTTGCCGCCGCGCCGAGCACCTAGGCGAAAGCTCACGTCGGGTGTGAAATGAAAGTACGTTAGGGGAGCCGGGGGATGTTTCCTAAACGGGGGCAGCTGCGACCCTGGCCTACCTTAATTTTATACCTGTCAGCCGTTCCCTCTACCTGCATTCCTCACAAAAACCCCCGGAATTTGTCTTCCCTTTGTCCGCTGCTTTCACGCCGGCTGACGCCGACTCAGTTCTGGTTCTGGTCCTTCGGCGGGCGACATTGCTGTAAGTACTCCACTCCTCATGATCGCTCGAGTCCACTTCCTCCCTCGCCCTCCCCCTCCCACCATGCCCAGTTCGCCTCCAGCCTAGGTCATGGACGCCCCCAGGTAACCCGGACGATATTTATCACCAATTTTGTAATATCCGCCCGCCGCTCCCCCCCCCCGCTCCTAGACCGCCTCTGATTTACGTTCGATCTAGATAAATTTATGGTCTAGTTTTACGTTTTAGACTGCTTTTATTCTGGAGTGTTCTCTTGCTTGAAGCCGATGTAGGTGGAGGGCTTGTGATCCGTAGGAGGCGAGGGAGGATAGCATTTGGAAATATTTTTATTGCAAAATATTCCGCGAAAGAATTATTAGTACTACTATCGCATAACTGGATGATGTTGAGGTGTTCTAGATTCAACTTTGGAGAGTAAAAATCACACATCGTTGTTATGAGTTTAAGTATGCACTTATAAGTACAAGTGGAGGTGATAAGATAAAATATATTATAAGTGAAACGTGTATTTATAGCGACTAAAAATACTTACAATTACAGGAGGAGCCATCTTTGGGAATCTCAAGGAAACACATGTTCTATATAGATAATTTCATTCCTCCATAAACAGTACTCGTTATTGCTAATATAGCTGTATATATTTTGGTTTTGGATTTGATAATACGATATAGATTACTATATGAAATATTTTTAATTATTGCCCAAGATCTTATTTGGTTACTACTTTTTACTAAATGAATGAATGCTTTTAAGGGCATTTAGCACAATATAAGCATTTGTAACATGTAACGTAAACGAACTATTCCTGCCAAATATGAAGTATGAAATACTTAGTGAAAATTTAGGGAGACGCCCCCTGGTCGGCTGCGATTTTGAACAGTTCTCATGACCTCCATTGCGTCCCACAACGTACTCTTGTTGCTATAATTAATCTTAAATTTAAGGTCATTTTACTATAAGATTGAGTAAAAGTAATAGAAAGCTCTTTACGAAAGATGGAAATTCTGGACATGTGTTCATAGGGTACTAGAATCCTTATTATGGTTCCATAAATGTTAAGAAGAACAAGGCTAAGACCTGCAGTTTCAGTTCCATATTTACATGATGACTAACAAAGATTCTTGAAAGTGGAGGGCGTCGGAAACTCCGCATTGCGAAGTTCCGAATGCCAGCCAAATTGATTTTCGGAGAACACATTCGCTCTCGCACAGGTCCATGGACCAGGGTTTTATTCATTCGTCTTGAGTGAGAATCGCAAACTTAAAACGTTTTAAAATGAAGTTAACAGAGAATTGAATAAAAATATAACTTGAATGAATATAGTTAGTTTTCTACAACAAGGAATTCGCCAGTTAAATATTCTTAGTCTTGATAAACTTTCATCCTTAAAAGGGCTGAAATGTTTTATTGACAGTTTGTCCTAGAATTGAACTGAAAATTTTAAACAAAATTTAAAAAAAAACCTATTTTGAATATCAGTGCGTTTTAGAAACTAAACTAAGCAGTAAGCGTGTATTAATCATATCTAGTTTTAAACTTAGGCCTAAACTAAAAGAAAGTATAAACTTTTTTCTTCAACTTCGAAAAAATTAAATTATCTTTTAAATAATAGTTTTCTTTTTCTTATTTCATACTTTTATTCAAACAGATAATTTTCGTTTCTCGAGATATCCCAAAACGACCTTATCAACAAAGAATTGCTACTATAAGATAGTATTAGCAAAAAAGTTAAATCTTTACTGTAATTCGCTTTATATAAATTTAAACTTTAGTTTAGTGATCGAACAATAATCATACTTTCTCTAGTGTGAAGTTTTTACTTCGCACATTATTTGCGAGAATAATTGATTGATTTACTAGCCTATTTGAGTGAATAAGTATTGATTTCAAGAAGCACATTTTAATAGGCCTATACGTATTAGGGTCAGATGTTAACAATTTCGTTTCATACAAAATATAAATTGTATTTTAAAATGTTTGATTTTGTTGTGTGGCTTCGTGTCACTTTATTATTAGTCCAGTCAAACTAAAAAAATACCTCTAAACCTGGGCAAAATTGCTTCACAAGCGATTGAAGTTGTACTAAACTCAACAAATGTTGCTTTATATACGGTATCTAAAATCCGGCAAAATCCAACCATGGGAAGGTAACAAAAAATCAACTTAAAAATTGTGTCGAAATTTCAAATCCTGTGATTTTGTTATTGTCCAGGCAATTGGTACATTCACGTGGGGAAAATTTTAGTATGGAGTTTTTCTGTTTTATATGTTTTTTTGTGCTAGATTTGAATTTGAAGTTTGCTCGAGATATTCCTTGTACTTTTTGAGATATCTGAAAAAACATACTCATTTTAGCACTTTTTTCGTAATTTGATTTTAACTTTGATACCATAATTTTTTTCTACATATGAAAACATTTTTACTGTTACAAAAATAAAGTAGATAAAATGTTCAACACATTGCATGCATAAAGTTTATTGTTATTCCGACCAACCATTACGACACTAAAGCTGGGCTTGAAAACTAAACCTCTGTTTGAAAATTGGGTAAACAATTTCCTTCTTCAATATTTAATCATATTTAAACAACTCTTTGCACCTTTTTTAACAAAAATTTTTTTATAGCTTTTATAGAAAGGGCCGATTCCCTGGACCATAAAAAAATCACAGAATTTAAAATTTCGACACCATTTTAAAATAGATTTTTTAGTACTTCCCATGGTTGGATTTTGGATATGTTATAAAGCAACATTAAGAAAGTAGATACACTTACAAATACGTCATATAATTTTATATAAAGTATTCATTATGGCGTGGAACAAAAGTTCTCACACCGTTAGTTTATATCTAACCCAACATGGAAATAAAGTCATAGAATAAAGTCCATAATCCACCATTATCACTGAACTCTATACAGGGTGAAAAAAGTCTGGAAACGGTATAATATCTTTAAAAACTAGCCTATTAATATGATTAAAAAACTAAAACTTGGCAAACTTGAACTTGAGTCCCAAAGTCTACTTCCCAAAGGATTCACGTTGAACCTCCAAGTTGGATGTGTGTTTCCCAAAACTTCCTGAAGGGGTCCCTAATGAAAGTCGTCAGGGAAATTTCAATGGCTTACGCCATATGATACATAATTTTAAAGAAATTTTAAATGTCTTTGCATTCTGAGCAATTTGCCACAAATCTGACCTAAAAAAGTCGAGTGCAACGAGAGTAGTACCCAAAATGTATGTGCTAAGGGTGTAAGGATTAGTAGGATTGGTGGATTGGTGTATTTGAATAAAAAAATTAATTAATTATGAATTTAAATAGGTAATGATTACTTTAGTACATAACATGTTAAAAAATATTGTAAATAGGTTATATTTAATGTGTTTAATAATGTATTAAGTGTGGGCTGTGATAAAACTATGAAAAAGTTTAATTAAATAATATATTGTGATTAATGTTTTAAATTGAAGGTGTTAGAAATTGAATGGTTAATTTATTGATGTTTATAATGTTGGGGTTTAAATAGTATATTATTTTATTATATAAGTATTTGAAGCAAACTTAAGGAGTATTTGTATATGACATTATAATTAATTGTGAAGCTGTGAATACTAGGACAGCTTTAGAATAGCGAGAGAAAGTGTGTCGGCTAGGCCTGTTAGTTTGAAGACAGAAATATAACTGTGGAGGCCACTGGACTGTTATGGTGGTAGTTTTACCACTTATGTTATAATCAACTCTTTTAAGCAGTATTGAGTGTATAGAAACAGGTGTACTTGGTAGTGAAAGCATAGTTGGCTATCATACCTTGCTGTATTGGTCTGCTATTTTGTTTTTACCACTGCTACTATCTTTGGTGTCTTTTGAAGATAGCAAAATAGTGTATTATTATATTAAGCTTTATAATGTATGTGTATTTTAACTAATATTATAGTTATTTGTAGTTTTTAATGTGAATATTGATGGAATTTTAGAATAGGGAGAGAAATTATTATATGAAAAGGTTAACTAAATAGCATATAATATTGTAATGAGTGTTTTAAATGAAGGTGGTTTAAATTTAAAGTTAAACTAAAACAAAGTGATATTTGTAATGTTGTGTTTAGATAGTACTTTACTTTATTAAGCTTTATGAAATAAGTGCATTTGAATGAGTATTTGTAACTAATATTATATTTTTTTAGTTGTTAATGTGAATATTGTTACAGCCTTAGAATAAGAAGAGAAAGTGTTTTAGGTAATATTAGGTGTTAGAGCATGTAGCAGTGAATAAATGTGTTTTTGTTGGTTCTGCTTTACATAGAAATAGTAAGTATGACTTTACTTATATTTGGATGACTTGTGGAGGTTAGTAGAATGTTTTGGTTCTAGTTTTACTGTGTAGTAAGTTTTTTGTTGTTTTATGTTATTAAAAGTTAAATATTTTTATTTGTAATAATAATAAATAAATATTTAATTGCAAACTTTAGTTGTTATAATGTTAGATCTAAATTTTATTTGGACAATTATTTGATATAATTTTGAATTAGGCCTACTATATTAAAACTGAGACTAAAGGTTAAGCAGACTGAGAATATGTAGGTTTTTGTCTTTGATTTTTAGGCTTAGTCCTTTATACTTTAATTAATATTTAGCCATAAACTAATGGGTTTAGATGTAAGATTTTTTATATTTGGAATTTTTACTAAAAAATGTTTAGTTATTTAATATTTTTATTAACTTATTTAAAGATTTAAACTGGTTTTTAAACTAAGATGATGTTTGGGCTTAAACTTTTTAGATGTAAACTTGATATTTTAAATGTAAACTTTGTACTTTGACTTTTAGATATGTATAAATTTGAAGAATTAAGTATTTTTGTTTAGAATTTTAGATTTTAACTGTAAACTTTATTGGGTTGTGGACTAATAGATCTTTATACCTATCTAAGATTTTTTATTTAGTTTTAAGACATATTTTAAAATTTAGACTTTGATTGTGAATTTGATATTTAGATATTCTAATAAGACAAAGTTTTAGAAATAAACTATGTTTTAATATTTTTTATTTGGACTTAAAAACTTTAATTTTTTAGATATAGACTTGAAAATAGCTTATTTTTTATGGACTGTACATATTGAACTGTTAAATATAAGAGTTGTATAAATAAATGAACTGAACTGAGATAAATATATTTAGTTTTAGATTTTGTTAGTGGTAAATTTTTATACCTAAACTTATTTTTTGGAATTTTAGATTTAGATATAAAGTCTTATATTATTTAGTTGTAGATATTTTTAATGAAATCTAGTAATATTTTTTTGACTAGTAGATTTTTATGTTAAATTTAGTTGTGATTTTTGTAATTTAGTCTTTAAAGTTAGATACTTAAACTTATAGACTTTAGATGTGGATGTTTATGTGTGACTTTAGTATAAAAGTTAGACCTATACTTAGATCTAATTTTTTATATAATGTTATTGAAAGTTGATTTTTTATTTAGATTATAGACATAACATTTTTTATTTAGGTTTTTTAACTTATAATTGTAGATTTTTATATTTTTACTGTTGGATTTTTATTTGAAATGAAAGATTATTTGAATAAAACTGGAATTTTAAGATAAATGTTTAGACTTTTAGACTGAAATTAGACAACCAGATTTAAAATTTTATAGTTTTTGGCTTAAACTCTTATAATTTTTTTATATTAAAAATTTTATATTTGAATTTTTATACTTAGAACTGCTAAATGATAAAGTCTTATACTTATTTAAGATATTTTTAGTTGTTAAAATTCTAAATTTAGAGTTTTGTTTTTAGATTTAAAAAATATAAAGTATTAAAACTAAAACTGGACTTAACTTTTTTATTATTTAGACTTAGTTTTTAAAACTTAGATCATTATATTTAGACTTGGACTTAGATTTGTTATTTATTTAGATTTTATATATTTAATTGCTAAATTTGGATTTTTTAATAAATAAATTGAGTGATGATATTTAAATTTAGCTTTAGATTGTTATGATATATTCTTACAGCTAAACTGAAACTTTTGCAGTCTAATATTTAGATTTGAAGACTAAAACTTTGTCTTGGACTTTGAATTAGTCTTTTATTTTAATCCTTTTTAATCACATACCTCAACTTAGCTATATTGAATTTTTATACAGGATAGGTATAAGATATTTGGACTTTGTTATTTTATTTTAGTCTTTGAACTTAGATATTTAGCTTAGGCTTATAAATTTTAGATTTTGATTTTTAAACTTGAGTTTTGTATTAGAGTTTCATCTTTACTTTTAGTTTTGATATTCTGTTATTTGGTTGTAATAGTTTTTAATGTACAATTTTAAATTTAGAATTTCTGCTTTTGTAAAAATTTGATATAAATTTTAGACTTTTAGGTTTCTTGGCTTAGATTCTTAGACAGCATTTTTATGTTTTGTTATATTTGTATTTGAAGTGGTAGATCAATCCTTAAATTTAGTATTTTATTTAGATTTATATTTTTAAACAGATTATTTGTGGGCCTGGATTTTTATATATTATTTTATTTAAAGATTGACTCTATATTTTAACTGAAAGCTTTGGATTTTAAATGTTTAGATCCATATTTGATTTTAAAACTTAGATTTTATATTTTAATTTGAGATAGTTGGGCCTAAATTTGAAGACCCAAACAATAATGTTTAAAATGTAGATTTGAACTTTTAAGTAAAGAGTTTGAAATTCTACAGTTTTTATTTATATTAGGTCTGTTCTTATGTTTAAAGTCAAACATTTAGACTCGAATTAAGAATTTTATACTTATATTTATTACTTATTACTTATAATTTAGACTTTAACACTTAGGTTTTTAGATTTAGACCTAATCTTATAGACCTGATTTTATATTTTTTAAACTTAGATATTTTTAAATGAAGACTTAGATTATTTTTACTTATTTGGATAGTGTATACTTAATTTTTAAACTTGGACTTTTACAATGGATTAATAAATTAATATATTAAGATTCAGTTCTAGTTTTTGTAAGGTAAATTCTACATCTAAACTTATATTTTGGTATTTTTGTTTGGGCTTTAAGACATATATTAAGAAGATGTAGACTCTAAATTAAACCTAGTATTAGTCTTTGGCTTGAAGACTTTTACTCTTATTTGGTATTCTGAAAATGTAGGATATTGGGTCTTAAATTTAACTTAGACTTATATTTTAGACTTAAACTATGGATTGATAACTAAATACTTTTCATTTTAGGTTTATACTAAAAAACTGTTAAACAGTGTTTTGTGTTTTGGTTCAGATTTAGAACTTTAGTAATAAATGTTGCAACCTTTGTATGATAATTTAGACTTACAAATTTTGAGTGTTAGATCTAAACTTAAATTTTATATGTAAGACTTTTTTCTATAGACTTAGATATATAGACTTTTACTTACTGTTTAATCACTTATATTTATGTATGTTAAACTCTTAGACTTTTTATGTATAATCTTATTATGTTTTAGATTTAGATATTTGGACTTAGAATTTAAATGAGCTTAGATTTAAAGATTTGAGATAGTAAAGTAGGACTTAAACACTCAAATTGTCAGACTGAGATTGTTAGGTTAGACTTTTAATATTATTTCTAAGATTAATAGTTTCAAGCATAAACTGGATTTGCAGACTTGGACTTTAATAATTGTTAGACTTTAAATATTGGTAAGTTCTTTTATACCTAAATTGATACTTTTAGTCATAGTTTTGTAGATCGAGAATTATATTTTAAACTAAATTTATTATACTCTTACATTTATATAAAACATATTTGTTTTATTAAAAGCAAATTCTTCATTAAGACTTTTGTATTTGGATTAATATAGACATCTTGTTTGAATTTTAAGACTAAAAATTTGGACTTATACTTTAAAATCATTGCATGTGGACTTCTTTGTAGACTTTTAGCTTTTATTTATTAGAATTGGGAATCCATAGGCTTATCACAGATTGTGATTTTATTTAGGCTTAAGCTTTTTGATATAGTTGAAGACTTAAGATTCTGAATACTATAAAAATGTAATCTGTTTTTAGAAAATATAGTGACTCAAATGTAAAATCAGATACAAATGATTGTCAGATCTTGCCTTTTGTAGGAGTGATGAACTAATTTACTGTTAAAGCTTTGATGTTTTTTTTTTACAAGCTCTGATATTTTTTTAAATTCTGTGTAAGTTATAATTTTTAATATTTAATTTTTTTACAATTTCTTACTTTTTTAACCATTAAATTGAATATTTTTGCTATTTAACAATTTTTTACACCTTAAAACAACTTTATACAAATTGTAGTAATTTCTTACAACTCTCAGTTTCATTCAATTTTACAAATTCTTGCAATTTCTTGTGTTATTTTTTTAACTTATCACAATTCCTCCCAACTCTGATGTTTTGATCCACAATTAATTTAAAATTTGACAACTTACAGTGAGTAACCATTTTAAGTCGTATTAAACTGTGTCTTGAGATTTGGAAACTATAAGTTATGCTATTTTAAGACTATGTGAAAAGAGAATGATTATTTTAGAACTTGATGTTTATCCATGTCATATACAAATTATAAACTGATAAATGTGCACTTTGCAATTCTGTGAAGAAGTATATGTTAATTTTTTATATTGTTTGTAAAATGTATATAAGCAATTGTAAATTTTAATTAAATAATTCAACTTTTGGATTGTAAAAATGTAAATGAAATCTGTAAATTGTGAGTTTTATAATTATAGGTAATACCTAGAAGATAAATTAATTCTTTACAATTGGATACTAAATTTTGCACCTAAAACAACATTTAGTACACTTAATAGTTAACTTATAACACAAAATTTTTAATGTTTACTTATTTGTTTCTACAATATGAAAGATGCTACCTAGCTTAAATAATGGTATAATAGAGGAAGAGGAAAAGTAACATTTCAGTAGATATTAGTACAAAAAGTAACATAACATAATGAGTAGATTTTCAGTTCTATCAAAATTAGTGATGTACGATCTACATTTTGTAAAAACCATCAATTTATAATTATCGAAAAGTATTGATCTAAAATATAGTCCAACAGTTCGTTCAGGATATAACGGATAGAAATTTAACTTAGAATTTCATGATTTTTTCAGTTAAAGTTTATGTGTTCAGGATGTTTGAGGATATATTTCTTCGATTTGATGATTTCGTCCCAACTTGACCCTCGGATTACAATTGTGTATGGAGGATAGTCACCGGATAGTAGTTTACAAATCGCTAATTTGAGATTTCATATTATTTGGTGATTTTCAGAATGTAACATCAATGCACACAATTCAACTGGGCTGATAGATATTCCAAACAAGTCAGGTCCTGTTTTTATAACAATTTGTATTTCTACTGAAAAGTTCTAATCACTTCCATTCAATCCAACTATGATCTCTTTTAAAGGCCCTGATTCCAACGGATAATTTGTATTCGCTATTAGTGTTTGCAGTTTTTTGGTATGGTATATTTGATGAAGGAATTTGTATTAATTCTTTAGATTTCGGTTTCTTCAAATTCTTCCAAATCTACAGCTTTTTTCCAAATCGGTTAGTAGTAGATTGGTTAGAGCAAGACAACTTCACGTTAAATATATGAAATCTTTACTGTTTTAGGTAAAGATATTTATGAAAATAAACTTTACATTATAATTTAATGTTAGCATATTTTATTTTCATAAATATCTTTACCTAAAACAGTAAAGATTTCATATATTTAACGTGAAGTTGTCTTGCTCTAACCAATCTACTACTAACCGATTTGGAAAAAAGCTGTAGATTTGGAAGAATTTGAAGAAACCGAAATCTAAAGAATTAATACAAATTCCTTCATCAAATATACCATACCAAAAAACTGCAAACACTAATAGCGAATACAAATTATCCGTTGGAATCAGGGCCTTTAAAAGAGATCATAGTTGGATTGAATGGAAGTGATTAGAACTTTTCAGTAGAAATACAAATTGTTATAAAAACAGGACCTGACTTGTTTGGAATATCTATCAGCCCAGTTGAATTGTGTGCATTGATGTTACATTCTGAAAATCACCAAATAATATGAAATCTCAAATTAGCGATTTGTAAACTACTATCCGGTGACTATCCTCCATACACAATTGTAATCCGAGGGTCAAGTTGGGACGAAATCATCAAATCGAAGAAATATATCCTCAAACATCCTGAACACATAAACTTTAACTGAAAAAATCATGAAATTCTAAGTTAAATTTCTATCCGTTATATCCTGAACGAACTGTTGGACTATATTTTAGATCAATACTTTTCGATAATTATAAATTGATGGTTTTTACAAAATGTAGATCGTACATCACTAATTTTGATAGAACTGAAAATCTACTCATTATGTTATGTTACTTTTTGTACTAATATCTACTGAAATGTTACTTTTCCTCTTCCTCTATTATACATTATTTAAGCTAGGTAGCATCTTTCATATTGTAGAAACAAATAAGTAAACATTAAAAATTTTGTGTTATAAGTTAACTATTAAGTGTACTAAATGTTGTTTTAGGTGCAAAATTTAGTATCCAATTGTAAAGAATTAATTTATCTTCTAGGTATTACCTATAATTATAAAACTCACAATTTACAGATTTCATTTACATTTTTACAATCCAAAAGTTGAATTATTTAATTAAAATTTACAATTGCTTATATACATTTTACAAACAATATAAAAAATTAACATATACTTCTTCACAGAATTGCAAAGTGCACATTTATCAGTTTATAATTTGTATATGACATGGATAAACATCAAGTTCTAAAATAATCATTCTCTTTTCACATAGTCTTAAAATAGCATAACTTATAGTTTCCAAATCTCAAGACACAGTTTAATACGACTTAAAATGGTTACTCACTGTAAGTTGTCAAATTTTAAATTAATTGTGGATCAAAACATCAGAGTTGGGAGGAATTGTGATAAGTTAAAAAAATAACACAAGAAATTGCAAGAATTTGTAAAATTGAATGAAACTGAGAGTTGTAAGAAATTACTACAATTTGTATAAAGTTGTTTTAAGGTGTAAAAAATTGTTAAATAGCAAAATATTCAATTTAATGGTTTAAAAAAGTAAGAAATTGTAAAAAAATTAAATATTAAAAATTATAACTTACACAGAATTTAAAAAAATATCAGAGCTTGTAAAAAAAAACATCAAAGCTTTAACAGTAAATTAGTTCATCACTCCTACAAAAGGCAAGATCTGACAATCATTTGTATCTGATTTTACATTTGAGTCACTATATTTTCTAAAAACAGATTACATTTTTATAGTATTCAGAATCTTAAGTCTTCAACTATATCAAAAGCTTAAGCCTAAATAAATCACAATCTGTGATAAGCCTATGGATTCCCAATTCTAATAAATAAAAGCTAAAAGTCTACAAAGAAGTCCACATGCAATGATTTTAAAGTATAAGTCCAAATTTTTAGTCTTAAAATTCAAACAAGATGTCTATATTAATCCAAATACAAAAGTCTTAATGAAGAATTTGCTTTTAATAAAACAAATATGTTTTATATAAATGTAAGAGTATAATAAATTTAGTTTAAAATATAATTCTCGATCTACAAAACTATGACTAAAAGTATCAATTTAGGTATAAAAGAACTTACCATATTTAAAGTCTAACAATTATTAAAGTCCAAGTCTGCAAATCCAGTTTATGCTTGAAACTATTAATCTTAGAAATAATATTAAAAGTCTAACCTAACAATCTCAGTCTGACAATTTGAGTGTTTAAGTCCTACTTTACTATCTCAAATCTTTAATCTAAGCTCATTTAAATTCTAAGTCCAAATATCTAAATCTAAAACATAATAAGATTATACATAAAAAGTCTAAGAGTTTAACATACATAAATATAAGTGATTAAACAGTAAGTAAAAGTCTATATATCTAAGTCTATAGAAAAAAGTCTTACATATAAAATTTAAGTTTAGATCTAACACTCAAAATTTGTAAGTCTAAATTATCATACAAAGGTTGCAACATTTATTACTAAAGTTCTAAATCTGAACCAAAACACAAAACACTGTTTAACAGTTTTTTAGTATAAACCTAAAATGAAAAGTATTTAGTTATCAATCCATAGTTTAAGTCTAAAATATAAGTCTAAGTTAAATTTAAGACCCAATATCCTACATTTTCAGAATACCAAATAAGAGTAAAAGTCTTCAAGCCAAAGACTAATACTAGGTTTAATTTTAGAGTCTACATCTTCTTATTATATGTCTTAAAGCCCAAACAAAAATACCAAAATATAAGTTTAGATGTAGAATTTACCTTACAAAAACTAGAACTGAATCTTAATATATTAATTTATTAATCCATTGTAAAAGTCCAAGTTTAAAAATTAAGTATACACTATCCAAATAAGTAAAAAATAATCTAAGTCTTCATTTAAAAATATCTAAGTTTAAAAAATATAAAATCAGGGTCTATAAGATTAGGTCTAAATCTAAAAACCTAAGTGTTAAAGTCTAAATTATAAAGTAATAAGTAATAAATATAAGTATAAAATTCTTAATTCGAGTCTAAATGTTTGACTTTAAACATAAGAACAGACCTAATATAAATAAAAACTGTAGAATTTCAAACTCTTTACTTAAAAGTTCAAATCTACATTTTAAACATTATTGTTTGGGTCTTCAAATTTAGGCCCAACTATCTCAAATTAAAATATAAAATCTAAGTTTTAAAATCAAATATGGATCTAAACATTTAAAATCCAAAGCTTTCAGTTAAAATATAGAGTCAATCTTTAAATAAAATAATATATAAAAATCCAGGCCCACAAATAATCTGTTTAAAAATATAAATCTAAATAAAATACTAAATTTAAGATTGATCTACCACTTCAAATACAAATATAACAAAACATAAAATGCTGTCTAAGAATCTAAGCCAAGAACCACCTAAA